>BQNB010131624.1:0-18755 GCA_026074375.1 Tanacetum coccineum
GCCTATTAGGGTTTCCTTGGTGTATAAAAGCAACCCTAAGGCATAGATCTAGATATCAGTTTTCACATTAGTTTTTCATATTAGTATTCATAGATTGCATAGCAATCATAGTTAGTATTCATAGCTATCTTGTAATTTAATATATTGAAAGTTTAGCAAAGATTTTGTTTTACTATTTCATTGGTCTTCTTAGTATTGCAAACTAGATTTTGCATAGTTTGTGATATTCTCAATCTTAGTTTCTACTATAGTTGTCTTGGATCTATCCAATACAACTAAACCTTACATCAAGCTAAGGAGTTTAAGATCTGTTCATTGAGATCAACAATAACTAGTACCTTGTTGGGTTTGTTTAAGTACTAGCTTCATCATAGTCTACACTCTTCCCTTATTCTCACTTTTACTCCTTTTTTCATACCTAAGGACTACTACACTATCTAGTAGAATATCCATGGGTAGATCCCTCTGGTTTTGGCTGGATCATAGGAATGAATACCTAAACTTAACCACCTTATAACTCCAATACAGTAATTTAAATGGTTGGTCTTTGATACTTCCACATTTCAACAATCACTTAACCATTTGCTCCTCCTTCATATGTGCATCGATTAATCAAAAGAGTTTAGCACATATATGGGAAAGCGTACACTTGAGATCATAAAAATCACATTATTAGCCATATATTTCAATCACATTTTCTCTCCTTATCAAAAATGTCAAATCTCTTGATATTTTGGATATCAATTGATTCAAATATTCCTGGTTTCGGGGAAAAAATGTCCAATTAGTAACAAGCCAATTATTGGAACATATTAATGCTCCCCCTAAAATTATGAGGGAATTATATGGTGTTTAAATATGTTAATTTAAAAAATTTGAATTTACTAAGAAATTCTTGAAAATTCATACTCAAACACTATATATGCCTAATTGTTAAGTCTACACTACATATTTATATATTCACAAGATTATTATGTACGAGGTTTGACCTGAATGATGAGAACATCATATGATAGAATTATATGCTTCTTTGTAGCAGCCATAGGTCTTCCCCGTATTCTCTCATAAGAAGTTATCTTAGCTTCCCTCTAAATCAGCAATCCTTTCTTGAGTAGAGTCAAAACTTTCTTGCAAACCGCCTCAGAGAGTCCTTGATAGTGAAAAGCCCAAATATCTGAAGAACACAATTAATTCGAAACCGTAACGCCAAAGTAAATTAAGTCCCAGATGTCCGTATTTCTTCTTACACGATTGTGATGATATAAATTGAAACACCAAAGTCAACTAAGTCATGGATGTCACAGTTATTCCCTCTAAGTAGTCAAAATGAAAACACATAAGTCAACTAAGTCCCAAATGTACTCATTTCTTTCTACAGAATACTGACTAACTTAAGGAATTATCATACTTATCAAACCTATGTGTACCTCTTTTGTCAACTAATTCTACTCCCTTTTTAAAATTAAGCTTAGTGATTAACCGTTTGAGGAAGCATTTATTGAATCAGTAACCAGTCTCATGCTTAGAATAAATCTTCTTAAAACACTTCCCCCTAGTATCTTAAATGATGCATACAAAAATTAACAAGATATCTCGCTTCCCCATAAGATGAAATAGAACACCCAAAAGTCACAAGATAAAAACACATAACGGTTTATGACATTCCTCTTCCCACCCGAATGGCCTAAAAACAAATGAAGGCTATGGGAAAACTCTATCACGTGTACTTGTTGTAAGCGTTTCTATGTATCTACTACCTTTCCCTTGCTGGTTTCCATACCGTCGGAATCAGCAAAACCCGTACTCACATTATAGCTTTGAGATCGTGTTCGAAGAATTAATAAGCTTAAATCTATCTCGTGAGAATCAACTTCAAGGCATTTAAAACTATATGATTATACAAACATTCTAAGTGATTTTTACTACTATAAAGTGTTGGTAATATTGATCGAGTGTAGTTTAAAGCCTGAATTTACTAAGTCTCAAATTGCAAATAAGTCCCTAAAGTTTGAAACAAATGACATCTAAAGAACTTGTAGTTAATATAAATTAACTCCCCTCGAAATTGTTATCCGTCATTATCAAAAACTTTATCCGTTTATTCCGTGACTTATTTTAAAAGACCGTTTTAAAAGATTATTTGATGAAAATTTCTCCCCCTCAAATAATGACCCGTTTTCTATTTAAAGAGTTGTTGTCATTGTTTGAGTGGTCGAATTGTCTTTGAAAAAATCTTTTTGTGATTACTAAAAACACTGATTCATTTTGAAGACAACTTTTTACCAATAAAAGATAAGATATCTCTTATTTTGACACATAAGCGCACCGACACGTACACTTATTGAATTTAGGAAGCACGGGTTGTGATGCAAAGTAATCACAAGCCTTTGAATGAATATAAAGTAATTCATTCCCGAGAAAAATAAATTATCCCGTTCTGTTGAGGTCAAGTTTCCTTTTTGACGACATACTTTTGCCTTAAAGATGAAGACCGGTTATATAAAAATTAAATTGTTATGTACACAGAAAATGTTAGATCATTTAATGAGATCTCAACGATCGTCCATTAGGGGGAGAATGTTAGGAATTCAGTTTTTAGTGAAGTGACGATCATTATCGATCTCACAAAGAGCTTAGAAAAATTAGACAAATCAATGTAATAATCTAAGTAATTAACCTGGGCCGACATATAAGAAATTCTACAGGAAAGACAAGAAAGTCCCAGTTCCGGGCCCATCTAAGTATGTATATTAAAATAACCCTCATCCCACACATGGAGAAGTGTTGGTTGCTCATTTCTCACATTACAACATGCTGAATATTATCTTTTTTTTCTTTGGATTCATTTTTGAAAACTTGCAAAAGTTTGCATACAGATTCCTTTCTTTGATTTGTTTTAGAAAGATTTGCTCAGTTGAGTCAACTTGTTTCTTTGAGTGCAAGTTTTCTCTCTAATCATAATCATCCATTGAAGAATCAATAATATTTTTTCTGACTGTCTTAAATCAATATTAAGACTGTGTTCAAAAAGTTTTTTGACCAATTCCTATATCTCTCAAGCTCAGCGGTTTATTGTTTTATTAATATGTTCCTTATATAGCCTTCTTCTAATTATTTGACATGATTAATCGATTTGGTTCGGATTATCTAAGGAACATTTTGTATAATCACTAACAGATAAAATCATTGAATCTTGTTGTGCCAGCAATTAGTTATCTTGAACAGTTTGCTTTGTTGTTTTTTTTCTTACAAATATGATGAATATGGAATGATATTGCTATCATTAGTTATACATTATCTGTAAAATCTATAATTGGTGATTGTTCAAAATCCTGCTAATGCATGCACCACGTTGATAAACATATCATTCAATAGGTTTTAGAATTAGGTACCATCTGAGAATAACGTCTGAACCATAATTGGAAATGTTTGGTTCCATAATGAATCCGCTTGTGCAGTCGAAAGATCATCACATTCAAAATCAAATATTGAGATCTCAGTCTGGAAAGCAGCATTGTGTGGAATGATTGTCTGAGCTTGATCTGCTGGAATTCCTGGATCTGCAAGAAATGCGAGTTGCCCCTCATCTAATATTTGTCCAGCTTCCTGAGCTTCTGCTAACATAGCTTTCTCCTTATACCAACGCTTGCATTCCTTGGTCGCTTAGGCTGAGTGCCGGTTAAATATACGTATTATATATTATATATATCTTTTAGAGTGAGCTTTTCTTAAGGGAAACTTTAGGAAAGTTCTTAATTGCTCTTGTGGTATTATATTGTATATTTTATTAGTATATAAAACTACTAATCACTCCCCTGAACTTGTTGCACGGTAACCCGACCATCTTTAATAGTGGCTTGGTTTCTTGGATTAGAGGAAGTTCTGAGCTGATTATTGGTAGAAGGAAACCTTGAAGAAGCTACATCCGTTAGAAAAGCCGTTGCTTTATTGAGACAAGCAATCAGATCGTCTCCAGGAGAAAATACCTGAACAACAAAACCTGAGTCTCCAAATGGTGATTTAGTCATAAGTTGTGTAGGAGCTTGAGGTGATTGATAAGCAACTTGTAGAACAATTTAAGTTTGATGATTCATTTGAGACTAAAATGTATGTGATGGTGGAATGATTGAATTGAGTTTGTGATGGATAATGAGATGAGTAATGTTGATTGGATTGAAATGTTCCATGTTGTGATGGTGAAAACTATTGTTGAAGTTGAGGATTGTTGTAATAAGACTGATAAGTGTTGAAGTGAGGTGGTGTCATCTGCTGATTTGCAACGAATGCAAGTGGATCTTGATTGCGTTCACGCATAATGCGGACTTCATTTGCATGGAGTTCGTGTTGTTCAAGATATGCATGAAGTTGATCAAAGTTGGAGGTATACAAATCTTTAACTAGCTTAACATTAGTCACAAACTTACTCCATTCAGGTGGAAGACAGTTTAAGAACTTGGTATTAACTTGAAATTGCTCCATTTTCATCTTGTAGATGTTCATGTCATTGATCAGCTGAGTAAATCGCAAGTAATATGTATGAAGTGATTCAACCTTGATGTGAGTAAACTTATCAAACGCATCATACAGTTACATTCTCTTCCTGCTTTGTCAAAGATTGTACCTTTGCATCAGTAATTGAACTCTCTCCCATAAAATCTTTAGAACTCTGTGATGATTTCACAAGTGTATAGATATCAGGCGGAGACCTTGATGACTGATATCTGTAGACTTTATATCACAATTAGTTGAATTTTCTCTGCACAGATAATTCAGCATATTATTTTCTTTGTTCTGATCACCACGTTCTTTTTTCTATCTTCATCGTTAGGCCAAATATGAGGAACCAAGTTCTACTGATTTCAAGTTTCATTCTTACAAGTTCTCTTAATTTTGCTTGTATAATTCCATTCTACTTTTCCTAAGAATCTTACAGGTCTTTGTCAATAGGTGGACGATTGTCAGCACCGGAGAGTATCATTTATCAGCATAGTATTTTTTGTCCAATAATCAAAAACCCCCCCAAGGTGAATAATTGATCCATTACAATGTGATAAGATTAAATGATCGTACAGTGATTTGGAGGTTGTTGTGTAAGTGAGTTTGATTAAGTTATATGGCTTGGAATACACTGGATTTTAAATTTGGATAACCGGGAAAAACAAGTTTGCACGGGATTTTACAAATCTAAGAACAACTCGTTAATTTCTCCTAATGAACGTGTATAGTTCTCCTTAGTAAAGCGTATAAATCACTCAAGCAAAACGTATAAATCACCTTCACAAGAGGAATGTATAAATAGCCTTAACAAAAGATCATGTATAAATCGCCTTTGTAAAAGAGCATGTATAATTCGCCTTTTGTTAATTGAGTGTGTAAAATTCGCCTTTGTTAAATGAGTGTGTATACTTCGCCTTTGTTAAGCAGAGTGTATAAATTTCCTTTGTTAAACAGAGTGTATAAATCGCCTTAACAAAGTAACGCGTATAAATCGCCTAAACAAACTAACTACGTATAATTCGCCTTAAGGGACAAGTATAATTCGCCTGAACATATAAGCTCGTATAATTCGCCTTAAAGAACGTATAAATCGCCTGAACTACTACGAAACTCAAAAACCAAAAATCTTAAAAAGACTTACTTTTTGACGTTTTTACCCGATTTTTCTTGTACTTCTTACCTATCTAAGACTATTAGAACCTTAAAAACACAAACTTTAACGTTTTAGACACGAAAAAATTGAAATCAAGATTCTTGGTACAAAACCCTCTTTTTAACCAAAAAGACTCAAAAAGATTATGTTTTTGATGGTTTTTGATGGTTTTTGAAAGATTTTCTTGTACTTCTAGTCTATATTAAGATAACTAAGAAAGAAAGTTAAGATCTTTATGGTTTTTAAACCCTCAAAAAGTGAAAACTTTTTTAATGGATTCGAACAAAAAATACTAGTAAAACGAGTAGATAAAACGCACACAAACACCCCATGACTCTTGATACCAATTGTAGAATATCTTAACACAAGTATGGATTGATTCACTGAGAGTTTTAGAAAGAGAAAGATGGTTGGATGAACACTTAGAGAGAGAAAGTAAAATGATAATATTAGCTTATTGAAAAATGTGACAAATGAACAACCAACACCCTCTCCATGTGTGGAGAGGGTTTATATATGCCTTACAATGGCCGGCTAAGGGCCTCTAGTGGGCTTATCCATGGGCCTTTGGACCGGTTAGCTTTCTAGCTTAACCATACAACTTACTACGAGCTATGACTAACTATATTGGTAGTGACCGACACTTTTTTGTATTTCTAACAGTGGAGGAGGAGCTAGCATTTGACTCACGAGGTCTTTTCTTGCCTTGATCCGCTCGCGTCTTTCGCTCATAATGAGGAGCGAGCAGATGCATGGCTCGATCATGTGCGAGGTAATGATCGAATGCTAGCTCAGGAGAGATGGACACAATATGCTTGAACAATCTAGTCAAAAGCATTCCATAAGGTAAAAGTTCCTTTGGTTTGCTTCGAGTCTTTTCCATTCTTTTGAGAATGAAAAATGCTAGATTGTAAGGAGTAGAGGTCTCAATGCAATAAAGCATGTGACAAAGACAAGCAGAGACATGATCCCTATGTCCTCCTAGACAAATGGCATTTTCACGAATAATGTCAACCCAAGGTTTCATATGAGTATGAATCTCTCGGGTTAGGATTTCGTTATCACCTACGACAATGGTTTTCTTATTTTTGGTACGAGTTTCTTGACCTTGTCGAGGGATTTGAATAAAAGACTTGATGACACGTGGAGAAGGAGGAGTGGTCTTATAACGACCTTTACTCGGAACACTTATTGGCAAGTGGTCGAGTGACCACATGTCGGTGTGAGAGGCTTGACCTTTGAAGGGGATTTTTAGAATTTGACCAAATTTCTCAAGAGTGAGAGAGAATGACTTGTTTTGAATGACAAAGTTGACAACGAAGTGACCCTCGGGATTAAAGGTAAAAGTGAGTTGACTATAGAACTCGAGAACAAAACGAGGTACAATTTGTTCGTTAATGTTTAACAAACAATCAAAACCGATTGACTCAAACTTGGCACGAATATGACTTATATTTTCTTTGAAAGTAAAACAATTGAAAAATCTTCGCTCTCGTATCATGGCTTTGTATATGGTGAGACACAATTTGAAGAACCACCAAAAGTTCCTTTGAAATGAAGAAATGTTAATTTGATAAAACATTTGGAACAAACTCAAAAGTTGAAAGATCATTTGGAACAAGCTCAAACTGAGAAATTATGATCCAAAACTTTAGAACAGTCTTCCAATGAAATACTTTTTTGCTTATGGCAGCAGGCAATGATTCAGATTGTTTGAAAAGACAAACATTTTAAAATTTAAAACTTAATCAAGTGAATTGTACAGATGAATTTTTGAAAGAGAATCAACACGAGTAGTTAGAAATCAATTGGTCTTGATGAATTTGACATTATTTTGAGTTAAAAAATGTCAATCTTCAAATAAACTTCTTTGAAAAGAGTCTTGTCAAAGAAATGAAAGATAATTTAAAGTACGTCATGTCTCTTGAAGATGATTTTGATGAAACATGTTTACTTTTGGACATTCAGCAAGAATTTTTCAAAACCCAGTTTGGAGTCAATGCAAATATGAGTCATATAGCTGTGTATGAGAACGAGATTTTGAACCAAAATTCTTCTTTGTTAAATGAAACGCTGTCTTAAAAAGACCATTTGCCAGATTATATGATTTTTTCAAGATGGAGGCAGAAGTATTACCTTTGATATAGTAAATTCAACATAAGATTAAGAAAATAAATTCTTTAAATACAATGCAATAACAGAAATTAAAATTTCTTTTTGACATCTTATAAATTGAAAATGCACATTTGAAACAGACTTATAAAGATTTGTTTGAGTCAATTCAAAGTTCAAGAAATGAAACTAATCAATGTGATGACGTCAAACATAAGTTTGATTTTGATGAGATTGAAACACAAAAAATCATTGAGTGGAACATCAAGTGGCTTCTTTAGTTAAAGAGAATGAACATTTGAAGTTGGTTTACAAAAAAATGTTTGATTTAATTAAAAAGTCACGAGTACATACACAAAGTTCAAACGTTTCTCAAAACAAAGCAGAAAATTTAAAGTCTCAGTTGTCTGAATTTGCAGATAAAAATTTTGATAAAGTTTTTCAAAAGATTGAATCAATGAAATAGAAAAAGTTTGACTCTCGAATCCCAAATGATTTTATTCAAAAAGCTTGTATGATTCTGATCCGTTTACTGTTGAATCAGAATCGGGAGAGAAAAAGATTCTTTTCAGAAATGAAACATCAAGTTTTGAAACAAAGTTAAAGGAGCTCGAAATGACTTTAGCTCAACAAACAAAAGATTTTGAGATTGCAAAGATCATTTTTACATAGAAAACGGACAAGTTTAAACTGATTTTTGAAAATAAATTAAAAATAGAAAAAGTAATACTTGAACTACAATTCGATCGTAAGATTCAAGATTTAAAGCCGAAAAAGAAAGTTTTTGAAAACAAATTGTTTCTTTAGAATCTAATTTGGCATAGAACAAGATCTCATTTCAAGTCAAAGGAATATAGCGGATTTGAGTCTTCATACAATGCTCTAAAAGAAAAGTTTGATTCTCTTAACCGGGACAAAGGGAAATCTCTGGTTTCAAACTTTTCAACACTAAAAGTAAGTGTTTCACCTAAGTTTTACATGGGTGAATCTTCCAAATCATTTCCAAAGAAGGTGTCTTAGTTTACAAGCTATTCTTTGCAAAAAGATAGGAAGTTTTCTAAGAAACCTCTAGTTCTATGAACACCTGACTCATTAAATGATTTTGAACTCAAATGATTCAGTAGAAAAGGCAGGTTTTTCATACTCCAAGCTCTCGCTTTAACCGCGGTAATGCATGTATGTAGACCAAAGCAAGTCATATCAAATACATTTCTATATTAATTTTAGAATGGGTTCGTTGCAAAACAAGAACGACTCTGCTTTTAAAATTCCAAACAATGGAAGATTTCCATTCATTTCAAAAATAAATTCTCAAAAGGAAACACTGGGTCTCAACAACAGATTGAAATCTTATTCTTCGACAAGATTTAAAATTCCACAAGAAAATGTTTTTATAATCAATGGAAGAACAAAAGGAATTTTAAATCACCATTGATTCCATGAGAATATTTCCAAAATGATAACAACGGTTTCTAGTCCTCGTCTGGAATTAACTTCTTTATCTATCGAATTGGCATAAACCTTTAAATGGTTTTTGAAATTTGGTAAACCCGTTAGCACCGTGCTTAAATGGGTCCAAAGGTTGTTGTCTAATTTAATATCATAATGGATGTTGGCTAATTCAGGTCAACACCCGTGCTTCAAATAAACGGAAAATATACGCTTCAGTGTATTTATCCTTAACAAAAAGAGAAATCTTTTCGGTCTTGCGCTATTCTATCAAAACATTCAAAGTTTTGTAGATCAAGTCAATGGCTTTCGTATACTTCAGTACGAGACCCGTGTTTTTAAAGAAAAGAAAGTGTACGTGTCAGTGCACTTATCTTAAGAAAAGAAAGAGAAATATCACGTTGTTTTATGAGCATAATTTATCAATATTTCTCAATAGGTTTCAAAATCTTTACGTAAATTTTCATCATTAAAATACTTGTGTTACATTTCAGTGCCATAACTCTGTTTTTTTTCAAAATTTTTATATTTTTTTAAAAGGGGAAGTGTGTTTTCAGTGCGGCTTTACCTTTTAAATAGTGAAATCTTCTTGTTTTCGAGATACTTTCATTAAACTTTTCAAAGTCTGCCTCAGAAACTTAATTTTAAGTATTTCTGCTTAGGATCTGTATTATTTAAATAAAGGAAAGTGTCACACTCATGTCATCTTTATCCTCACAACGAGAAGATAACAACTTCTTGGACTTGAGGCTGACACTAAAACGTCAATTCAAAGACATTCAAAGTCTAATAGCTCAAGAAAATGGTTTCCAAATTGTTGAACACAATTTTTCAAGAGTTTATCAAAAAGATTTTTCAAAATTGTGTGTTCAACACTCTCGTCTTCACTAAATCCTTTGACTGATATCTATTGTTGAGGGAGATCTTTTAAAACCAAATACTTTTAATGTTGTTGGATACATCTCATAATAAGTCAAAAATTTTATGGATCCACTAACATTTAGCGGTCTGAGTATAATTTTTCTCAAGAATTTTCAATAAATTTAAATCTTTCATAAAGTGTGTACTCGACACTATTTGCCTTCCTCTCATTAATGAGGGGAGCGAAGAGAAAATGTTCTAATATTAATCATGCTATAACCATTTTCTCCATGTGCTTTCAAAAATCTCAAATAGCCATTTTATTCAGTTGATATCAAAAATATCACATGGTATGCTATTTTTAAGGAGGAGAAAATTGGAATAAAATAGATTAAAATGTGATCATTTTGAATCAAGTCCGAACTCTTTCCTACTTATGCGAAACAATTTTGAATATCGATGCAAATGTATAGGGGGAGCATTTCTTAAAAGATGAAACTTTCAAAGTGTAAAAAGTTTTGATTAATCTATCAAAAAACAATTTGATTGGTATTTTCCAAATGGTTTTATGGTTACGGATCTTTATACCAAGAACCAACTATTTCATGACGTCGATGATACGTCATAAGTGGTTAGGTTAGGTATCTACGTCTATGATCCTCAACCAGAGTCTGAGGGATATACCCAAGGGAGACATTCCATTAGATAGAAGAAGTCCTTGAGGAATTATGGAGTTACAATGAGAATATGGGATAAAAATGTTGAATAACGGCACGGAATTAGCAACTGAAACAATCATAACGGTGCTAGTATATGACGATTCGGTAAACATTGAAGGGTAGAAGGAATGAAAAGAAATGTAAGGATAAAGGGTCTAAAGAAAGAGCCCTATATACAACTAAAGGCTAGAAACCGGGTCAATACATAATCTATCAGATATCACAAAGATGATATTTGGTATTGAAGACAAGACATCATGGACCCAGTGATGCAATGCACAACCCTCCCTAGCCACTCAAGGTCTCTCAAAAGATTCTTATTTCATTTCTTACGAAGATAAACATGATATCTATAGACTTTCTCACTCTGAGTTAGTTGATATTGAAAAGGTGGCAATCAGCTCCAGCCTTCGATCACTAAAACCAAAAATGCACTTATTGAGGCTAGATCTAAAAGAGATCATTAATAAATCTCATTAGGACACAATTCCAAAATATACTTGATGTTCACAATCACAGAACACAAGTGATATCTAAGAGTCTTACGCATTATCCTCGTGATCTTGCCAGAACATTCAGAGTGGTGCTCTTTAGCATTTCACAGTGACGAATGGAAATCCTTCCAGTGTCAACATCAAACAGCAATGCGGTAGGTGACTTGCGTGATCCTATATGGATCAAACTTGTGTCAACTGGATATCGATTTTGGTCAAGTTTATGAATTGACGACTTAATCAGTTAGATAGTAACTAACTGATTCACTCTTATCGTGTTGTCTGCTTTGAGACGTTCCAGTAATGAGAATAAGCAAGTATGGTAAATCTAATGCTTATGTGTTAGATGATCCAATACTTTAAGTTGGGAATCCTATCAAGGATATTCTTCTAAATTAAATCTACCTGATCACAGGTCGGTCCTCACGGAACTGAAGGTTAACGCTACCTAATCTTGACGAGTGACAAAGCCATATTCATCCATAACCGTGGTTATTACTAACCTCTCATTTCAGGTTTTTAAAATGGTGGTGTTATCTCATTCCAGTTGAGTTAGATTCATAACCACATGCTCATACTCAAGACTTAAAGATTCAAGTAATCAAGAAAGCTCAAGATAAAGACTTTTGCTACTCTGATACTCAACGTATTCCTTAAAGTCATGAAGTATTCAAGTTCAAGATTATCAAAGGAAATTGTTAGACGGCTTTCAAGATGACATAAAGTATGAGCATGTTGGTCCAAAGATACAAGATCGCAAGAAGGCGAAGTATTACAAAGATGATCAAGTAATGATGAAAGATCTCAAAGATAAAGTCAAAAGACAAAGACAAAGAAAAGACCAAGATCACAAGAGCATGATTGGAACAAAAGGAGCTAGCACACCTGTTATACAAGAAAGACTCAAGATCAAGACATGAAGCATCAAAGATCAAAGATCAATGTCACAAAGAGAGATCTCTATGATCACCCCTTAGGGGGAAGATTGTTAGGAATTCTAAAAGTGTTGATCATTTATGAGATCTCAACGATCGTCCCTTAGTGGGAGATTGTTAGAAATTTAGGTTTTAGTGAAGTGACGATCATTATCGATCTCACGAGTCTTGTAATAGTTAGACTATATTAAGCATGTAATAGGTAGTCCAATAAGCTAGTCCGTAAGAATAAGTAATGTAATAGTCCAAGCCCGGACCATGGAAGCCCAAGAGAAGGCCCATGGCCGGCCCCTTAGAGGATATAACTACCCTCTCTACACATAGAGAAGGTGTGTGAGTGTGTGTTACATGTGTGTGTAAGAAAAGCTTTCAAAGAAATATTTAAACACCTCCACCATCTACTTTCTTCCTTCTCTTCTCTCTAATTCGTGTACTAGATTTGTGAGAAAACCATATTCTACAATTACTAACTCTTAATTGCAGATCCATACGATGGCATTGGTACCTTATTCCAGCAGAGTCAAATTCATAACCACATGTTCATACTTAAGACTTAAAGTTTCAAGAAATCAAGAAAGCTCAAGATTATACAAAGATAAAGACTTCTGCTACTCTGATACTCAACATTTTCTTTAAAGTCATGAAGTAATCAAGTTAAAGATTATTAAAGGAGATTGTTACCAAGCTTTTAAGAAAACACAAAGTATGAGCATGTTGGTCCAAAGACACAAGATCATAAGAATGCAAAGTATTACAAGATAATCAAGCGATGATGCAAAATTTATGATCTCAAGAATTTCAATATCAAGTGATAAAGACTCAAGATCACGAGACCATCAAGCATGAAGGAACAAGCACAAGCTTAATGATCAAAGAACACTACATAAAGATACAAGACAAAGATCAAGATTCAAGTCTACGAGCAAGATTGAAGAACATTCATAGAATGCTAAGCTTTAGATATTTGTAATCTGGAGTGACCTCCCTTATGGGGAGATGGTTAGGAATCTATAAAAAGGATCGGTCACTCCACGTATTTAAGTAAATAGCTGGTAGTCATCGTATGTAATATCTAAGTAATCTAACCGGGCCTGCTTAAAGAAAGCCCGGCCCCGCCCAACAATGTAAGGTATATTATCCCTCTTCACACATGGAGAGGGTGTTGGTTGAATCACTTTTCATATAATATAGTGTGTGTTTTAGTGTATTCTTCCATCCACTTTCTCTCTCTAAGCATATTTCTTTCTCTCTCTAGATTAGTCTTTGTTTGTGTGAAATTATAAGCATTTACATAGACTGTCTTCACTTTTCTTAGTAATGGTAAATACCTAGAAGGCTTCATTGAAATCATCATCTTCTTCAAAAACAACATCAGGACTAATAATTAACCCCTCGTCTTCAAATTCACTATGTGCCTTATCACCTTCATCCAGGTTAACGCGCTTTGTAGCTCAACATAGTTTTGAGGTATGACCGACTTCTTGGCATCGATAACACTTTTTGCCTATAGGATGAGCATATGGGTAATTAGATGACTTGTTTACGACATATGTGGAGGTAGTGGTGGTCGTTGTCTTCCTCTTTTCACCATTAACTCCATGTGTGGATTTGGAATGATCTATTTGGGCATCACCTACTGACTGACTACTAATGCTTTGGTTTGTGTCAATTTTGGTTTTTTTACATGGAGCTACCATTTCCCTGCTTGTTGATTGTTTGTTTAGCTCTCAAGGCTATGCAAACAACTTCATCGAGAGTCCATGTTGGATTTGGACTGATCTATTTGGGCATCTCATATCGAAGGCCAATGTTGAATCTCACAACTTGTTGTGCATCATATTCACTTAATTGATTACTAGATGCAAGTCTCATGAGTTTTTCAGCATATTCGGTGACGATTCGAGATGATTGAAGGAAATTTTGATATAAAGAATACAGTGTTTGTTCGTAATCAACCGAAAGAAATGGTGCAAACATTAATCTCTTCGTCTTGCGCCATGTGCGAATTGGTTGCTTTCGTCGATGTAGGGGACCTGTTTAAAGGTTGTCCCACCAAGATGAGGCGACTCCTCCCAACTTGTAGGCAACATATTTGACTTGGGATTCTTCGAGAATGTCCATGAGTTCAAAATATTTTTCTGTTTCAGAAACCCAATCAAGAAAGTCTTCAATATTTAATAACCCCAAAAAAGTTGGTATGTCCGCCTTTATCCTAGGCATACGTTTTCTTTAATAATTAACAGGATAAACTTGATCACCTTCTTCGTCTTCGTCACTTTAGGACCCATAAACCTTGTGATCATGTTTTGGTTGTTCGCGAATATTGAGTGCCTCGAGAATTTTGGTATTTTGTTCGATTTATTGTTGTGATTGTTCCTGTAGTTGTTGCTACAGTTGTTGTGATTGTTGTTGCAGTTGTTGTTGAATCGCTTCTAAGGCTTATAAAAGGACGGTATTATCGATCATGGTCACTTAATATTTTTTTCGTAAACAGTACAATGAACAATGCGATGGACAGTAACTTTTTTTAGATTAATAAAACAGCTAAAAGAAAAGGATATAAGGAACAACCGGGGAAAACCTGAATTGATAAAAGATAGCGATAAAAAGTGGCGACCTGATGTCAATTTGAGAGAGACCGAAACTGAACTTGGCTCTGATTACCACCTGATGTAGAATAGCAGAAGGTTTTATTCACAAGTGAACAGGTTTATCGCATAAGCAAATCAACCTAAAGGTTCTGATCTTTAATAAACAAAAGAATAAAACGTGTTAAACACGACAAAAATAATTCTATAATCTGGAAATCTGAATTACAATGTGCTAAGATGTGGTTTAAATAAACCTAACAATTCTAAAGGGACTCAAATAAGGTTTTCTAATAGAAAAATAATCATAATCAAACAAGTAAAGATAAAACTAAAGTATAAGTAGTCTCGACATAAATCCTAATTTACTTATATCTAAATTAATTTTTTTTATAATTATCATTTATTTCTTTTTTTCAGTTCTAGTCCTCCACAAATACAATAATACACAAACTAATTTAATCACAAACTAATTTAATCGATAAAAACAACTAATTGGAATTCCATGTAATGTAGTGATTTGTATGTATATTGATAATTCGAATTCTTTCTTACCATATATGAGTAAGTAATAAAACTCTGCTTTCTAGTCGTAAATAGAAGAAACGCTAATATTTTGAAAGGACCTAATTAAAATGACAGTTGTTTTGACTTTTGATGTTTGTTTTGTTTAGACCACGTAATTTTAACGATTTCGCGTATAACTTTAGATGCCAGACGACTCCATTTTTGGTAACCGTAGATTTTCAGATCAAGATAAATAGAACAATAATGTTAAACCTAGTGCTCTTAAATTATTAGTAGTTTTAAATGACTAAATCCGACATTTTAGGAATTATATGATGACATGATGCCACATGCATGTTAGGTTGTTATTTCGCCTACTTTATCATCTTAAACATAATTATTAGGACTAGTAAACTCAAAACTACTCAAATAAAACCAAAAGAGTAACATGTTAGCAACATTCATATACTTCCATTCATTAAAGAAAAAAGTAATATAAGTTTTTTTTAATAACTAAATTGTAATATAAGTTGATATACTTATTTAACAAAAGAAAGAGTAACATCAGGGTCGGATTTTAAAAAAAAACTCATCAAGAATTACCGAGCAATCTAAGCTTGTGTTTTCGAATCGTTTCACACGTTTACATTGTTATCTATGTATTATTTTTAATAATTTATGTACAATTTTAATTGTGTTGTTATGTAATGTTTTTTATTATAATTACGTAATGTTATATTTTTAATGAAAATTGAATTTTGTTGTTAAAAAAATTGAAAAAAATAAATAAAGGTAGCCTTATAGTGGCAAAAAGTCACATGTAAGTAACCGGAGAGAGAATCCTAATGTGGTATGGAAAAATGTTGGTCACTAGTGGTCCTTATATTGCCTAACCATAGTATAACATTGTTATCAAAGTCTACGATATAAAGCAACAAATTCGTTTGCATAACACAAATATATAAAACTTGATATTAATATTCTTTTTTTGTATATTTGTTTTTTTTAAAACAATTAATAGCATTGTTGTAAAATAATACTAATGGGCTTATGTATATTCACCATTATCTCAACCGGCCCGTTAGAGTTTACATGTATTTATCTTCCCTATAAATACTTGATACTTGTAACCTCTTGGATTGATATACATGAATAAGAATTCTCCATTCTCCTCATTCTTCTCTTATTCTTGTGTTCTTGTTCTTTACATTTATAACATGTTATCAGCACGAGTCTCTATAGCTAGATGAAACGAAAAATTCATAATTGGTTTTGACGGCTGAAATTTGTATCCATCATCAAGGTACTGAAATAGCTACCAGGTAATATAATTTTATGCACAAAGGATAGATCATTGATGCTTGTATTTGTTTACCAAGATCTACTATGATCTGCAATATTTTTTAATAATTTTTTTAGTATGCAATATTTTTTTTCATAGAATTTCATTATGAAACTAACGTATTAATTAAAAGAAGCATCATAACATATTGTAGAACCAATTTATATTTGATTTCAAATTAATTTCTTTAAATGATCTGTTATATGATCTGATATGTATTCCAGTACGTGTAAGAAATTTGTTATCATATTAATATCAAGAATAACGATCTTTATTCATAATAAAACCAAAATATCATTATGATCTAATTATTATGGTCATTCACATTCTGTAACGGCTTAGTCATTATGACTCAATAATGTTTGTACTTAATACGGTTATATTAAAAAAAAAATATCATAACCTCATGTTATGATTATATTTATTCATAATAAAACCACAATGAATAAAATTAAAATACAATAACCTCAAGTTATTGTATATCTTTTAAAGAACATCAAGTTCAAGTTCTTTGTGATTCATTTAGATGAATCACGATAATAACACAACCTCATGTTGTTGTGAAAAAAATAATAATTAGAACCTCAAGTTCTAATATGATTCTTTCATAAGGATCAATATCATAACATCATATTATGTCTAAATTAATTTTTTTATAATTATCGTTTATTTCTTTTTTTCAGTTTTAGTCCTCCACAAATACAATAATACACAAACTAATTTAATCACAAACTAATTTAATCGATAAAAACAACTAATTGGAATTCCATGTAATGTAGTGATTTGTATGTATATTGATAATTCGAATTCTTTCTTACCATATATGAGTAAGTAATAAAACTCTGCTTTCTAGTCGTAAATAGAAGAAACGCTAATATTTTGAAAGGACCTAATTAAAATGACAGTTGTTTTGACTTTTGATGTTTGTTTTGTTTAGACCACGTAATTTTAACGATTTCGCGTATAACTTTAGATGCCAGACGACTCTATTTTTGGTAACCGTAGATTTTCAGATCAAGATAAATAGAACAATAATGTTAAACCTAGTCCTCTTAAATTATTAGTAGTTTTAAATGACTAAATCCGACATTTTAGGAATATATGATGACATGTGCCACATGCATGTTAGGTTGTTTTCCTACTTAATCAACTTAAACATAAAATATTCGGGACAGTCAAAACTCAAAACTACTCAAATAAAACCAAAAGAGTAACATGTTAGCAACATTCATATACTTCATTCATTAAAGAAAAAAGTAATATAAGTTTTTTTTAATAACTAAATTGTAATATAAGTTGATATACTTATTTAACAAAAGAAAGAGTAACATCAGGGTCGGATTTAAGCATGTGCGGGGTGGTCAACCGTACAGAGCCTCAAATTTTATAGGGGCACCATGATTATAGACGCGTATGTACATTTAGTTCGACTTCGAGCATAAATTTGACTCATATGTGTTCAGAATCGTGATAGACTTTCGTCCATACATAGAGTAAGATGAAAAACTTTTAGTTTTAAGTTATTTTTAACGAGATGCGTAAAGAGGGGGTTGTGGGGCTCTCATCCAATGAAGAAGAAGATAACTTTAGAGATTTTGCACTTTACACCCTTTAGTTTATGTAGTGTTGACACTATTCTCTTATAGTAACTATTATTTCCAAACATGTATAAAATAGTTTACGAATATGACACTTCAACCCTCAAACTTGATGCAATTATTAAAGGTTAGTATGATAGTTTTGTATATTTATAAAATCATATTTTTTATTATCAAAAATTGTTTCAAATGTGGACCAAACTTTTTATCGTGGCGAGTTTGAATTTTAGTTTTCTTTCTTTTTAGTGGTTTTGGAGACTTAATCAAAGATATACTTTTTTTAATTAATTTTACACATATAATTTTTTGTGTGTTTAAGAAGTGTACATTATAATGGTTGCATAGGGCCTTTAAAACGACGGAACGGCCCTGAGTAACAGGATAACATTGATATGCTTATTTAAATTTCTTGACCGGCGTATCGAATTACTCCTTCCGTCCCAAAATTATTGTCCTTCGAAAAAAAACACACAGTTTAAGAAATGTGCATTTATTACTGC
>BQNB010131626.1:0-18754 GCA_026074375.1 Tanacetum coccineum
AAAACCATAGTCTGTTAGTTGTGAACGCATCCATAGGATTTGTGAGCAACATCCAGACAAGGCAATATATTCAGTCTCTGTACACAAGATAGCAGTGCTCTTTTGTTTCTTTGACGACCAGCTAACAAGTTTATCACCTAAGAACTGGGCGCTTCCCGATGTACTACGTCTAGTATCCTGACACCCCGCGTGATCGACATCTGCATAAGCTTTGAGTGACATATCGGTATCCTTCGAGTACCATAGACCCATGTGAATGGTTCCATTAAGGTATCAAAAGATCTGTTTCACTGCTTGTAAGTGCTTTTCAGTAGGCTTAGCCTGATAACGGGCACATAAGCAGACAACATAGTTAAGGTCAGGTCTACTGGAGGTAAGATACATTAAGAAACTAATCATGCCACGGTAAAGTATAGCATCAACTGGTTTCCCCTATAGATCTTCATCTAGTTTCTTGTTTTCAATCATGGGTGTGTCGACAGAATCAGTAGAATGCAACCTATATTTTTTAACAATTTCATAAGAATATTTAGATTGGTTTATAAAGATGCCTCTGGGACTTTGAGATATTTTTAATCCTAAAAAGAATGACATTTTCCCCATCATCAACATCTTGAACTTATTGGTCATCTGATTAGCAAACTCATCACACATGGCAGTATTAGTTGATGCAAATATTATATCGTCAACATAAATTTGTACCAGTAATATGTCATTTCCAACATGCCGTGTGAAGAGTGTTCGATCAACTGCACCTTTAGAGAATTATTAAGTGATGAGGAAGCTTGACAGCATATCACACCATGCACGTGGTGCTTGTTTTAGATTGTAAAGAGCCTTTTTGAGCTTGTACACATGCAATAGGTTGTCTTGATCAACAAATCGTAACCTCTTCCTTTGAGCTCGCCATTCAAGAAATCCATTTTGTGGCATCCATATTGGTAGGATCCGTTAATATCTTATGAACGACATTAGCAACGAAGATACCGATGGCCTCTATTCTAGCAACCGGTGCAAATGATTCCTTGAAATTGATACCCTCTTCTTTTCTGAATCCTTGAGCAACTAGTCGAGCCTTATTCTTTAGTACCCTGCCAGATTCATCTGTTTTAACCTTATACATCCATTTGAGTTTGATCATGAAGACTTTATCTGGATACGACACCAATTGCCAAACTTCAAGTCTTTCAAATTCATGAATTTCTTCTTGCATTGCATCAATCCATGACGGTTTGGTCATTGCTTATTTGAAGTTCTTTGGTTCTAACTATTTGGAAAGGCATTCAAAATAACACCACATGGCATCAGTTTCAAGTTGCTTCCATGTAGATACAAAGCGAGAAGGATCACCGATCATGTTTGCTATAGGATGATCCTTAGTCCATCTACCAAGGTGTTCAAATGGAGTGTGGATTTGTATCACATTAGAATGAATGATCTTTTGAGAAAGGTTGAGTCTTGGGGAGAAATTTATTAAGTTGGATCATCATTGAAATGTTTGGTGGTTTATTTGGTGATTCTTCAAAACCTTGAGAAATGACTAGAGAATGTTCTTGTTCTTGTGATGAGGGAATACTTGTTGATGAAGCATCCTGTTAATGGAGATTGACACAAGAGAATCAGCTAATACTTCAGCTCTTGGAGCAGCAGCTTCTTGAACTGGAGAGACAGCAATTGTTGGAGGATTATAGTATTCATCAAACATTGGTTGAAACAAATGATCCCAATCATTTCTGTTTGGTGGAATACAAGGTTGTTGAGAAACAGGTTTTGAAACGAGTCTTGTACTATATGTAGCAGGAGTCATATATTGAAGCCCGGGTCCTGAGCTGAATTGTTCAGAAGCCATTTGCCATTAGTTCATTGAATGTTACATGAATTGTTTCAGTCAGAAATTATCTTGGGCTTTCTGTTGTATGAATTATGAACGCTTTACTTTGCAGGCGTGAACTAACGAAAATCCTAATGTCGGCTTTTGCATCAAATTTACCCAGATCCTCGTGGATCATTGTAGGAAACAAAACAAAGTGAACCAAAGACAGAAGATAATGACAAAGAAATGAAAAGTCCGGTTTCTTGTTCTTGCATAAGCTCGCATGGAGTTTTTGTTTGTATCGAGGTGTATCAAAGAACAGTTTTGGGTGTAACAAGCAGTATTGATAGCTTTAGCCTAGAGAAATAATGGAGCTTTAGAAAATATCAACATTGTTCGCGGGCTTCAACAAGAGTTCGAATTCGCCTTTTGACAACACCGTTCTGCTGAGAGAGTGCGCGCTACTGAAGTTTGATGCGTGATGCCAACATTTTCATACCATTCGCGAAGTGTCTGATTGACAAATTCAGTCATTAGATGTTCGAAATTCCGGACATGGCATTCAAAACGAACATGAGTTTTTAAATACATTTGATGATGGCCGCAGGAGCTTCCATCTTTTGTCTTCAAAAATCTGACCCTGGTAAATCTTGAGTAATCATCGACTATCACTAAGATATACCTTTTCCCATTAATACTAGCCATACGCATTAGGCCACACAAATCCATATGCAAAAGATATAGTTTCTCTTAGTTAGTGTCTTCAGCGTTGGGTTGATGAGAGGATTTTTTGCTTTTCCCTAATGCACATGCTGAACACTGATGATCTTTCTAAAATTTAAGTCTAGGAAGTCCTCATGCAATACTATCTTTAGCAAGCTTGTTCAAAGTACGGAAGTTGAGATGAGATAATCGACGGTGCCATAACTAGCTCTTAGTCTTTGAAGCTTTGGATAGACGAAAGATCGGAGATGATTTAAGCATGTCATCAAGAGAAATTGTGTACAAATTTGTGTCTCTAGACCCTGAAAGTAGATCAACACCTTCTAAATTGCGAATAAAGCAAGTGTTTTTCCAAAATGAAACTTCAAGATCCGCATCACAAAATTGGCCAACAGAAAACAAGTTATGTCCAAGTCCTTCAACATAGTATACCCTTGAGATAACAACGTTTCCCAGCTGATAGTCACCATACCCCATAATCCTTGCAATTTGTTCGTTCCCAAATCTAACAGTACCAAGAAATTTACTGATAAAGTTCATGAGCTGAGAGCGATTCCCTGTCATGCGTTTCGAACATCCAGAGTCCCAGAATTACCATATAAAATCTGACAACCTGCCAATGACAAAGAAAAAGACGTGATGAATATATGGTTGCATTGGATCCCCAAGTTTGATTGGGTTCCAAGTGGTTAGCATTCTTAGATTCTACAATCTTAGCTATTTTACTTGAACCTATGTTTTTAACATTTTTGGGTTTCCTTCTATAGACTTTAATCTTTGGTTTTTATATTTCATCTGAGTGGGAAGTGGTTTGCTTAGAAGCAACTATGTTATTGAGGTGAACCTAGTTAAGGGTATACGAATACCAACTAAGTAAAGGTTCTGCCTGTTGGTTTTTCCACTTAAAACTACTTCAATGAATACATGACCCGTTATGTTTCCAATATTTTGTTTTTTTTGTTTCTTAACAGATTTTAGTACGATATTTCCCATTTTTGCACAAGATCAAGAAGACATTTATCATGAACACCATCAACAGTAGATTTATTACAAGTAGCACAGAGAATTTCAGAATTCACATTTGACAGTGAATGCTTAACATCAACATCACAAACAGGTTTAACAACACGATTCATTTTATTAACTTTCCTAGGTTGGGCTTCTACTTTATTCTTCTTGTTCCTACTTGGTGTTTGTGAGATCCTATCATTCTTTTTATTGCTTGGAGGCTTTGATCTGCAATTTTAGTAGTAACAGTTTCACTCCTGTAGAAACTACACAGGTGTGTTAAGAATCTGATGTAATTTGAAGACCTAACCTGTTTAATGTTGCCTTAGGATGTAGAGGGTACAAAAAACCTTAACTTATCCCACCCCCGCCCCCCCCCCTTCCCCCCCCCCCCCCGCCCGCCCCCCCCCATCCTCCTATGAAAAAAAACAAATTGTTCATGGGCCATGGTGTGACATCAACCATCTTAGGCGAGGTGTATCGCATTAGGCACGGGATCTTGGAACAATAAATACAAGCAACTTATTGAATCTCTTGTGGCATACTTCCGAGGCAAAGTACTAACTCTCATCATCTAAAGTTGTTTCATCACTTTAGCTTGTTCGACTAATCTCGAAGAGTATTAGCTTGTTCTTGAGTGTGTCTAAGATAGTCTATGTGAACATCCCTATTTTGCAATAACCTAGGAGCAAACGATACCTAAATTCAAGCTTGAACATGCTAGAGAAATGTGGTAGACAGAAGGTGTATGGTACAACATTTTCACAATTACTTTCCCTTTTTAATTTCTATATCATTTCAATGATGTTATCACAAAAACCTTGTCTTGAATTTGAGCTTTTAAATCCACCATTATCCACATATTACAAAGTCACATTGTTCTTTTATGAAGAAACACGTGTCTGTTTGATTGAGTTTAAACTGATCTTTAAAAACCTTTTTTCACATGATTAATTTCATTACAAAGACGTTCGTTCTCAGAAAGCAATTTTGCCACACTATTTTCCAGTTCCTTATTTATGGGCTCAAGATCACATTTATCATGAAATTAACGTTCTCTTCCGTGGTATTCTGTCTTAAAGACTAAATAGTAACCTTCAACTTACAAATGGTCTTGTCTTTATCTTGTAGCCGAGCTTTCAAATCATTGATTTCAAAATATTCTTGAATTTCAACAACATTTTGATTAACGCAAGATTCATCGTTTTGAAAAACTTCTTGTTGTAATTGCATTGAATGCTTCGAGAGAAATACAATATTTTCAAGTGGAGTAATTTTTCAAAAAATTCATTATATGCTTGTTTTGATTTGGAAAGCTAAGCATCAAGATTCAAAGAGTTTTCACATGATTTACACTCTTGCATTTCCATATTCATAGAATCATTATTTAAAGACATAGAATTCGTCACAGTTAACAGTACATCTTGAGACATGATTTTTTGTAAGAGTCGATCATTTTCTAAAAGAATTTATTTCTTAGCAATTTCCAAACATTGTTTATCAACTGAAGACTGTTGAACAGCCACTTCCATTTGGTCAAAAACTGTTTGTACTTCTGTTATTTCATTTAGAGAATATCTTATCAACACTAATGAAGATGTCTTTTAAAGATTTAGAAATGGAATAATTTCATTGTTAAAAAGAGTTTTTGTATGCTCAAACCCTCATTCACCTTCTTCAAGAGCATTAGATGTTGTCCTCTTCTTCACCACTAAGTCAAACTGGGTGAGGTGGAATTTAAACTTTTTAAGGCTTACATTCACCAAAGTCACCTTCGGTAGTTCACTGTGAACATTCACTATGACAGATGGTGATTAAGGAAGGTTCAATGGTTGGATTAAGTATATGAAACCAAAAAGGCTTGTCACTGATAATTCTTGATTGTGGAGAAAAAAACTTTTTCAAAATCTTCAGCTAGTCTATTTAATTTTTCATAATCGATAGGTTTATGAGAAATTTTCTTTGCAATAACTTCAGGATCCTTTGCTTTTTTAGACATTTTTGATCGAATCTCTTCTTCTAAAATCAATGTTTCTTCATCATCAATCACAGGCATAGCAACATGTGCATTAGACATAACAACACCATCATACAAGGTTGGTTTTATCCGCTGAGCTTTCTTAAGATAAAACGGATTTTGATCACCTAGAGCTTGTTTATGTATGTTATCATAAAATGCTTGTGGCTTAGTTAACATGTCACTGTTTGAGCAGATTGACCTACTTTACAAATAATATTATCAAGTTCCTTAATCTTCTTTTCCAAATCAATTTCATTTTCCATATATTTATTCTCTTTTTCTTTGGATTCATTTTTGAAAACTACAAAAGTTTGCAATACAGATTCCTTTTCTTTGATTTGTTTAGAAAGATTTTGCTCAAGTGAGTCAATTTGTTCTTTGAGTGCAAGTTTCTCTCTAATCATATCATCCATTTGAGAATCAATCATTTTTTCATGACTGCTTAAATCAATATTAAGATGTTGTTCAAAATTTTTAACCCTTTCCTTATATCTCTCAAGCTCAGTGATTATTGTTTCATTATTCTGTTCCTTATTAGCCTTTTCCTAATTATTTACATGATTAATCATTTGTTCGAACATTTGTTCAATCACAGATAAAATCATTGAATCTTGTTGTGCCTGCAAATTAGTATTTTGAACAGTTGCCTGATGTGTTCTTGCAAAATAATAAAGAATAGAAATGATATTGCTATCACTAATATCCAATTATCTGTAAAATCCATAACCTGGTGATGTAAAAATCCATCATTCATGCTCACTTTGATTATCGCATATCGAATCAGATAGGTTTTCAGAATTAGGTCCCTCTGAGAAAAGTCATAACCATAATTGGAATGTTATCCATATGAAACTTCTTGTGCAGTTGAGAGATCATCACAGTCAGAATCATAAGTATCGAGATCCTTAGTCTGGAAAGCAGCATTATGAGGAATGATTCTCTGAGCTTGACCTACTAGAATTCCTAGATCTGCAAGAAATGCGAGTTGTTCCTCATCCAATATTTGTCTGACTTCCTGAGCTTCTGCTAACATAGCTTTTTCACCTTATACACTTGCATTCCCTTTAGTAGCTTAAAGCTAGTGCAATTGCCCCTAAGCCATATGTCCCTTCACCTTGCATTGTATAATTTAAACAACTCTTGCCAGTCCCACTGGTAGTATTTCCCTTGAGCTATTAACATTTATCCTTATACGTAGTACAAATACCTTTTGCCCTTGTCTCCCCTAACTTGTGCACATGTAACCGTGCTGTCTTGAATAGTGGCTTGGTTTCTTAGATTAGAGGAAGTTCTGAGTTAATTATTGTTAGAAGGGAACCTTGAAGAAGCTACAGCAGTTAGAAAAGCCATTGCTTTATTGAGATAAGTAATTAGATCATCTCCAGGAGAAAACACTGGAATAGCAAAACCCGAGTCTACAAACGGTGACTCAGTCATAAGTTGTGTAGGAGATTGAGGTGATTGATAAGCAACTTATGGAATTACTTGTGGAATAGTTGAGGTTTGATGATTCATTTAAGACGAAAATGTATGTGATGGTGGGAGCTAGGGATAATGAATGATAATTAAGTTTGTGATGGATAAATGAAGATGAGTAACGTTGATTAGGATTGAAATGATTCCATGTTGTGATGGAGAAAACTGTTGTTGAAGTGAGATTGTTTGTAAGAAGACTGAAAAGATGATAAGTGTTGAAGTGAGGTTGGTGTCATCAGCTGATTATGTAAATGAATGCAAGTGGATCTTGATTATACGTTCAACGCATAATAACCGGACTTCATTTGCATAGAGTTCGTGTTGTTTCCAAGATATCATGAATTTGGATCAAAGTTGGGAGGTATGGCAAATCTTTAACGAAGCTTGACTTCAGTCACAACTTTACTCTTCAGGTGTGAGAACTAGTTTAAAAACTTAGTAATAACATAGAAATTGCCCATTTTCATTTTGTAGATGTACATATCGTTAATCAGCTGAGTAGAATCTCCAGTAAAAACGTGTGAAGTGATTCCCGCCTATGAAGTGATATAAAGTTATCAAACGCATCATACAGCTTACACTCTCTTTCTTGCTTTGTGAAAGAGGTACCTTGCATCAGTAACTGAACTCTCTCCCATAAATCTTTAGCAACTCTGTGATGATTCAAAAGTAAATAGATATCAACAGGAAGGCCTTGAAGAATGATATTGGTAGGTTTCATATCATAATCAGCTTGAATTTTCTCAGCAACAGATAATTCAGCATATTTCTTTGTTCTGATCACACCATTCTCTTCAACCGTAGCCAATAGAGGACCATGTTCAACTGATTCCAAGTATCTTCTTTCTGCTCCTATTTAGTCATGTATTAATTCCATTCATCTTTTCCTAAGAATCATACAGTCTTATGTCCCAACATAGGATGGAAAAGGTTTTTCAGCATCGAAGAGTATCAATATACTAAGCAGATTATACTTTGTCCAAGTGAAATAATTGAATCTATTTCAATGTGATAAAATTAAGATGATCGTACAGTGATTGGAGGTTGTTGTGTTAAAAGTTGAGTTATTGATTATAAGTTGAGACTTATTAGAATACACAGGATTTTACAATTCTTGATAAAACTAGGGAAATTAAGTTTTCACAGGATTTTACAAATCAAAGAACAACCGTATAATTCACCTAATAAACGTGTATAGATCACCCAAGCAAAGCGTATAATTCACCTAAGCAAATTATGTATAAACTCCTTAAGGAAATGAATATGTATAATTCGCCCGTGGAAAAGACCACGATAAATCGCCCTGAAAAATGAGTGTGTAAAAAAATCGCCTGTAGTTAAAGAGACATGTATAAAACGCCTTAACAAACTATACGTATAAATCGCCTGTTGTAAAGGGACTTGTATAAATCGCCTATAGTAACAATACGTATAAATCACCTATGCAAAGTTACGTATAAATCGCCTGTGTTAACAATACGTATAAATCGCCTATGGAACAAACATGTAAATCGCCTTAACAAGGAACTACGTTAATAATCGCCTATGTACACTATAAATCGCCCCCCAAAACAACTACAAACTCAAAAAAACCAAAAATCTTAAAAAGACTCACTTTTTAACGTTTTTACCCAATTTTTCTTGTACTTCTTACCTATCTAAGACTATTAGAACCTTAAAAACACAAACTTTAACGTTTTTGACACGAAAATTTTGAAATCAAGATTCTTGGTACAAAACCCTCTTTTTAACCAGAAAGACTAAAAAAGATGATATTTTTAATGGTTTTGGAAAGATTTTCTTGTACTTCTAGTCTATACTATGATAACAAGAAAGAAAGTTAAAAAAGCCTTTATGGTTTTTTTTTTAAACCTAAAAGTGAAAACTCTTTGATGGATTCGAACCAAAACTCACGCACAAAAGGGTATAAAAAACGCACACAAAACCTTCACAAACACCACATGTATGATAGGAATCACTTAGCGTTTAAGTAGAGAAGGGAAATAGAATGGTTTGGATAACCCACTTAGAGAGAAAGAGTAAAAAGAAATATTAGATTAGTGTAATATGAAAATGAACAACCACACCCTCTCCATTGTTGGAGATGTTTAATATATGCCTAGCATAACTCGCTATGGCTTGTGGTTATGCTTACTATGTATCTTTAGCCCCGGTTAGCTTTACTAACATAACAAACTAATTACACGAGCTATGATACTTATATTAGGAAGTGACAATAACTTTTTTCCATATTTTTCTAACAAAGTTAACTTCTTGGCGGTATGATTCTCCAAATCACATGAAGTAACTAGAAAAAGAATGACGTGTAATGTGTCAGGAACCATGAAACACGACGATGAAACAACAATAAAGATAAATCCTTCATTAATCTAACTCACACAAAGATAAGATTAACGATATAAAAATAATCGATTGTATTATTATTAAATAACAAGAAGAAGTACCCATAGAATCCACATGTGCGTCCAAAATTTACTTAAAAAAACATCCTAGAATAGAGACAGCACTCATAAATGAGTTTATGCACCTACTTTTAGAAAAGTTTTTCATTTTTAGAAAGTCAAGTTTTTAGAAATTTTGGATAATCGAAGACCCCCCGCTAATATTTGTCCCTAATAAAATATTCTTTTTCCATTAACACTCGACACCCCAATAAACTAAATGGGCTTAACCTTATTTCCACTTTATAACTATATATATATATGTATAAAATGTATAAATAAAATGTATATGTATAAAAAAGAAAATTTAAATAAAGTTATATTGTAAATATAATTATATGTTATGTATATGATATATAATATACCCACATAATAATATATACATATCTATACATATATATACATACATATATATATATATATATATATATATATATATATATACATATATTAAATATATATATATATATCTATTATGTAAAGTTCTCTTTTAGAAAGTTTATTCCCATTTTTAGTAATTCGGACATTCAAAGTCAATTAATATCATTAAATAAAAATATTATTTTTTCCCCTTAATACCGACCCATCCATTATGATAAACACCCCATTTTCATATATCCTCCAGCTGAAGGGTCATTCGGGGTGCTACGTCATAATATAACAACTCAAGCATAAAGAACGACTCGAAAAGAGACGTTTTTAAATACATTCATTCGAAATAAATGTTTACATCATTGGTCCCAAATTGTTTCGTAATTCATACAACATTTTTTACAAATCATCTTCGAATGACTTTTATTTATAGAATGGCCTTCAAACAATTAGGTTTTCCATAAGCGACAACCAAGAAATCTCCATCGCCGAATTAACCTTCAAGGACTTGAGATAAAACATGCTAAAACGTCAACAATAATGTTGAGTGAATACATAGAGTTTATATATATAAACAATAAAACTTCCGAACACAAGTATCATTTCTCAATATTCACCAGGCTGATAACCTGTGGCCAAACAAAGTTATATCGGAGGATTATTTAGCAAGGTTCTCATGACATTGAACGTTACCATCTAATTATGTTGGGGTTCCCAACAAGGTATGCCTACTATACACCCTCGCTTTGAGTGCATATTATTCTATATACAACGCATCCGTTGGGTCATATTCCCGACACTTGACGATAGCCAGTCGTCACGAAATTGGAGGTAGCAGCACCTCCAATAGTAACAATTTCAAGTATAAGCTCTACCATTTCCCGTAGTTAACAATTCATTGATTTCCGCAGGTCTTTTATCTTAGCGAGTTAAGCTAACTGTATAATAATAATCGAGCAACTAGCACATACAATCTCCCTTAAGTTTCCATTTTAAAAAACAGCATGTATCCCCCTCGCGGTTTAAAAACAATAAACTGAAAAATGCAGGCTATGAACTCCAACTAATAGTGAGTCGAACGAGAATATCGATAATAAAAACTTCGGAAGTAGGCACGTCAATCAACCAAGACCTATACATGATTGGGTAACGGCCTTAGGTTCTAGTCGATACAAATTAACAAAACCACATGAAATAAATAAGTATTATGTAATACATGTAGTTATAAAGATGATCATGCTCTTGCAACAAATTATTTCACACGTTAGAGTTTTCTAGGTTTATTAACTTTGTTTTTTATTAGCCATTTTACTAGTATTGTCTGAAATTACTCAAAAAGCCCAATAGCCCCTTAAGCAAGCCCAATTAAGTTTACTTAAAGTTGATATTATCACTCAAAGACCGTCCGCTAAGCCCATTAGTAAGGGACCAGAGGAATTGAGCCTAAAGTTAAGTCCAATAAGTCCAATTTGTTACATTGGGCCTAGTGGCCCAATAAGGCCTTATGGCCCATTTAAGCTTGTAAATGACTCTTGTTATAAAATTTTCAAGTTCTCAGAGGTCGGATACTTTTAATTATCAGTATGTAAGTAATTTTAAAACCTCCCAGAAGTGGGTCCCTACAACTCGGGTTTTAGTTACCAAAATCGCTTTACATAGTATAGTGTTTCGGGTAGTAGTAAATTTTGTATACTTTTATTTTAAACTAAATAGTCATAAATATAAACCGTAAATGTATAATTGATATATTTAATATCCTTAAGAATCATAATTATGTGTACTATACATATACAAATAACCATTTTTGTACTTAGTTTAAGTATACTTATACATATGAACAATTACTACATAAAGGTCAAGTTACAAATTCGGACTCAAATCTCACTTTCACCATTTTTGATGCCATTTTACAAACCATAAAAGAGTTGGTGACTATCCAATTGAGATTCAGAATCGAATGATTTTATCTAGGTCTCATATTTTTTAACTTTTAAACCAACTCAGACCGTAAATGTGACTTTTTTATACGAACTGTACAGCAAGGTCAGAAATCCACTAGTTTTTGGTGTTTTGATCAATCTCACTCAATATTTCACTCTCTAGAATCAATCCCAATTAGCCAAGTGTCCACAAAAGGATTATCTAACAACTAATGTACTCAAATCCAACCTCAAACCTGTAGAAATTTATAAAACCTACTATTCATTACAGCTCATAATTTTTATGATCTTTTCACTTGTTTTAGATGACTATTTTAGCTATAATAACCAGATCCTATACCTGCATGGACCATTTTTATTACTTTGATCAACAAATATACATACATGTAAAACATATAAAATTGAAATCAAAGAAAACATAAACAGAACTCATTAAAACTTTTACCACAAGACGGAAGAAAGACAGAATGAATCAAAATAAGAACAAGGATTGAATGGAAGCATCACTCTAGGCTTAATCTTCCACCCAAACATACTCTTGACCACCATTTTTTCCTTTACCCAAAATGATTTATAAAAACGTGTATAACCTTCTTGAATACTCCTTTAAATCACCTCCAAAATGCAAGGATTTCACTAGGTATTCATGTTTACTAGTGTGCTTATCAAAATTATTTAGTTCTTGATATCTTTTATGGAATGGTGATTTTTTTGTGTATAAGTGGCAATCAATAATATGGGAGAAGGGAGGAGGAGCAAATCCAGATTTTTTAGTGATATAAATGTGAGTTGTGTGTGTTTAAGGTTAAGTAGGCCCTTATATAAGGCTTAAAGTTCCAAGGGTTTAAGCATCAACAATATTGAATCACCAAGGGACACTTGTCCCCCCTTTGGTTTTGCCTTGCCCCAATGGGTTTGATTTAATTGGGTTGGTTTTGAATAACTTGCCCCATAATTTGTAAATACGAGTATTATCAAAGTCCGATATTTAAAAAGGTACGATTTGTAGTCGTTTTTCGTAAAAAGTAAAAATAGGTAACAACACAGAAAGATAAAAATGAATGTAATAAATATTTTATTTCTATGGCAATCCATGAAAATATAAGCGTACGATGCTTAACGTAGAATACGCCCGGTTCTTTGATAACGTCGCGTAATTAAACCGAATGTAAAGCCCTAATTCTCCCGTGTTATCGTGATTCATAATCTCATCATAAAATTGAAAATTATAATTAATACTCGAGAATAAAATAACGACCTGAAATTGACAGTTTGTCACAGCATTTCCCCCTAAAAAGGGATCTTCATCCCAAAATATCAATTCATCTTGTCGCCTGCTTCTTATTAAAATCAAAGAGATGAGGGTATTTCTCCCACATTTGATCCTCCCGTTCCCAAGTATATTCCGGTCCACGACTCGAGTTCCATCGAACTTTAACTATAGGAATCCGTGTTTCACTTCTCTATCCAGGATTTCAATAGGTTCTTCGATGAAATGCAACTTCTCGCCGGTCCTTACTTCGTCGAGTGGAATGATAAGATCTTCATCTGATAAACATTTCTTTAAATTTGACACATGGAATGTATTGTGTATTCCTTGAAGCTCTCGGGGTAATTCCAGTTTATATGCCACTGGACCTACTCTTGATAAAATCTTGAATGGTCCAATATAACGGGGACTTAATTTCCCACGTTTCCTAAATCAAACAACACCTTTCCACAGTGATACTTTCAGCATAACTTTGTCACCCACTTCGAACTCCAAAGGTTTACGTCTCACATCCGCATAACTTTTCTGTCTACTACGAGCAGCTAATAATCGATTCTTGATTTGCACAATCATCTCTGTCGTTTCGCGAATCATTTCTGGTCCCGTGAGTTGGGCCATCTCCAACTCACTCCAACATACAGGCTATCTACATTTCCTTTCATGTATAGAGAATCGAGTAAGGTGGCGGCTTAATGCTACGTGATAACTAATAATTGTATTAAATTCAGGCCAAAGGTAAGTGCATATCCCACCACTACCAAAGTCAATCACGCAAGCATAGCAACATGTCTTCTAATTTTTTTGTATTGTCTTTCACTTCTAAACCCATCAATTCAGGAATGGTAACAGTTGCTCATAATCTAAATTTGTCCCCAATGACTTATGAAGAGATCTCCAAAACCTTGATGCGAAACGAGGGTCTCGGTCCAAAATAATCGACACGGGCACCCCATGCCTACAAACAATCTCCTTCAAATACAATCGAGTAAGCTTCTCCATTTTATACTTCTCATTCATTGAATAAAAGTGAGCAGAATCTAGGTCAATCGGCTCAACAATGACTAAAATTAAATCACTATCCAGATAGAGTTCTTGGAACTTTGTAATGAAATCCATTGTAATTCTCTCCCATTTCCAAACAGGAATTTCCGGCTGCTGAAGTAATCCTGACGGCTTTTGGTGTTCAGCCTTGACTTTAGCACATGTCAAGCACTTACTGACATATGTCGCAATGTCAGCTTTCATATTCGGCCACCAATATAACTTCCTCAAATCATGGTACATCTTGTCCGATCCAGGATGAATAGAATATTTTGATTTATGAGATTCCAACATGATTAGACCTCTAAATCCTCCAAATAATGGTAACCATACTCGTCCTTTTAGACATTTTGTACCATCGGATCTAACTTCAAATGGCTCCCCTTCGCCATGAAATCCCTCGGCACCAATATTTTCCTCCTTGCACGCTTCAATTTGTGCATTTCGAATTTGTTCGGGTAAATTGTTATGTACCGTCACCACTAAAGCACGCACTCGAATCGGTTCCTTATCCTTCCTGCTCAACGCATCAGCGACAACATTCGCCTTTCCTGGGTGATAACGAATAACATAATCGTAATCACTCAGAAGTTCAATCCATCTACGCTGCCTCATATTTAGCTCTTTCTGATCCAAAATATATATATAGGCTTTTGTGACAGTGTATACCGTACACTTAGTGCCGTACAAATAATGTCTCCATAGTCGAAGAGCAAAAACTACCGCTCCTAATTCCAAGTCATGGGTCGTATAATTTTCTTCATTCTTTCTAAGTTGCCTAGAGGCGTACGCAATCACCTTTTCTCGTTGCATTAAAACAGCTCCAAATCCCTTAAGAGATGCATCACAATACACAACAAAGTCTTCGCTTCCTTCGGGTAGTGATAATATTGGCGCACTACACAATTTCAGCTTCAATGTTTGAAATGCCTCCTCTTCGTCGTCGCCCCACACATATGGCTTATTTTTCTGGGTGAGTTTAGTTAATGGTTTGTGAATTAGAAAAACCTTAATAAACCCTTGATAATACCAGCCAAAACCCAAAAATTGTCGCACTTTCCGTTGGTGTAGTCGGTGCAAGCCCAATTTTTTTTAATGGTTTTCGATCTAACACATATATCACATGACCCTACTACTAATCAATCACAGGTCCAAAGGAATATGCACGGAATCAAGCCAAAATCACATTTTAGAAAATCTTATGTACAACTTTTTGCTACCTTAGCAAATTCAAGATATCTTCAAATTTCACCATGTTCTTACTTTATTTTCTGAATACAATCAGAATGTCATCAATGAATACAATACGAACTTATCAAATAACGGCTTGCACATGCGATTCAACACAGTCCATGAATACTGCAGTTGCATAGTCAATCCAAACAGGCATTACTTGAAACACATAATGTCATCAACGATTTTCCTAAATGCTATAATTAGAAATGTTCCTTCGCTCGCGGAATACACGAAGTTGATGATAACCAGACCGTCAAATCAATTCTTCGAATAAACACTAGAACCTCGCAGCTAATCAAATAATCATCACTCCAACGGTAAAGGATATCGATTCTTGATTCTCAACTTGTTCAGTTCTCGGTAATCAATGCATATTCGGAACGATCCATCCTTCTTCTTAACAAATAATAACCCGGAGCTCCCACGTGACTGAGCTCGGTCCAAAATAAAACCTTTCTTCAACAACTCTTGCAGTTGCTTGGACAACTCCTTCATTTCGGATGGTGCTAAACGATATGGCGCACGGGCCACAAGTGCAGCACCGGGAATAAGATCAGTACGGAATTCAACTTGCCTCGGTGGCGGAAGTCCTGATAATTCTTCGGGAAATACCTCGGGAGAGTCTCGAATAACAGGAACGTCTCCCAATAGCTTCTCCTTTAATTCCTTCTGATTTACTTGAGCTAGGAATAACTCACAACCTTTCTCGAATCAAGGGAATCAAGAGACAGAGTTAGCAATTGAAGAGCGAAGTCAACGCATGATTCACACGGGCGAATTTCGAGTCAAAAGAGAGACGCATACCATGATGGGTATGCATAAACCCCATACTTTCATAATTCGTTATTCACATTCGAAGGCATCTCGGATCTTTACCCACGTTACTCAAAGGAGGATTAGTCGAAAAGAAAGGATAGAAACGTCGAAACTTCAAGTCGGGTATCAGTAGTCGATAATTTGGATAAGTGTCCAAAGAATTTCATGATGAAAAGAAAGGAAATAAGAGGTAGAATAACAATTGTCAAGTAAGACCGCATCCACAGATGGTTAATTCGATTGGGAAAAGGATAAGGGCACATATGTAGATGTCCCTAACTTGTAATACTTGCAAGCCAAATTTTTTTTTTGAAATTAACGGTTTAAAAGTTACCTTTCAAAATTTACGGTGAGCTTACTAATTAGCTTTGCATGCCCCATTCTAAATTATACTAGTGCATGACTATGTATAATTTAGGAATAGCAATGCAATGCTCAGTTCGTCAAACTAGTGTTATTATATTTAAATGTATAACCATGCTTAATTATAAGATGGAAATCAAAAATGATTTTACAGGACCGTTCATAGTATGAAAGTAATTTAATTTACAAGATGTTTAATAAACAACTTTATTGTGATAACGACTATTTATAAGTCTCAATTAAAATAACTCGTAAAATGATGGAAATTTAAATTTTCTCAGGTGATATTATATTAACTTATAAAACAATAAGTGGTTTGCATGAGAGTAGTCAAGAGTGGTTCACAAAATGAATGGGTGGAACGATTACAATCTGATAGGAAAAGAGTTTAGACAAAATCGTCATGAGATCCATGATATCGATGGCGATTAAGAATACGAAGAGAAGAAATTACAACACAATTCAAATCATAATGAGTATTCATTCAATTATTGCATCAAACAATTTATAGGACACTTTAAACAGAAAACAGGAAAAAAAGATAACAACACACCACGTATAAAAAAAAAAGAAAAACAAAATAAGAAAAAACAAAAGAATTTAGAAATCAATCAGATAGTCCATTTCATTAAACACAGAACAAGAATGAAGTCACAAGCTGTATCGTCACACATTACATGTCACCGTCTAATGCTATACAACTCCAAGGACTAGTCCTACTAACTGACATCGCAGTTTAGTTAGTGATTTACAAAAGATACTACAAATAATAAACTAATCTACTAAGAGTCACTAGGTGGTCCACGTGGCTCGGAAGGTCCCTTGGTCCCATCAGAAGTAGAGTTCTTCGATTTCTTTCTCGGACGCTCGACATCCTCCTCATCAGATGGCGGCTTTGAAACAGCCCCAATAGGAACCATATCTAAGTAGAACATCTTATTCCACACTCGGGACTCATGTAACCTCCTCTTAGCAATATCACGCTCCATACGAGCCCACGCCAACTTAGCCTCAGTCTCAGCCAATCTTTTCTTTAATGTGGCATTCTCCCCGTTCTCCAATACCGACACCCTCTCGAGAACATTACCCAAAGCACGCTCGACATTCTCCAAATCATGATTAAGTATTTCCCTTTCTTTCTCCTCGATTTTATCCTTAGATTTGAGAAGAGCAATCTCAGTTTGGTTTGTACTCAACTCAGCCTCCGTAAGTCTAGCTCGTGCATGGGACGTCTCCAAATCACGTCTCAAAGCCCAAGGTGCCAATCCACCAACATATGATGAGTCACGAGCAGAAGATGACTCTCCTACCTCATATAAGCCCCTCGGAAAGTCACGAATAACATAAGGCTTTTGGGTAGAAGTCCCAACAGTAGCCTCGGGTACAACATCAACCTCGGGTGCAACATCAACCCTGGGTGCAACATCAATCTCCTTGTCCTCTAACTCAGAATCGGATGACACATCTCGAGGTGGCGGGGTTTTGTCACCCTCCACCTCATAAGGAAATATTAGCTCAGCATCATCCTCGAGCTCAATATCAACATCTTCCTCGGGATCTTCAAGATCCTCATCGTCATAATCAACCAAATCAATATCATCGGGAATGTCAACCATTTCGTTGGGATCATGGATATCCGCAATTTGGTTCGGCTTGGGAACAACTGGGTTCACTTCGAGAATAGCTTCGTTCGGCTGGTTAAGGTGATTAGGGTTCTCCATGACAAACTGCATCGTATAAATATCTCGTATTAGTATTAAAATAATTACATAATTAACATTTATATTCAAATAAATAAAAATTTCATATTATAACATATATATTTTTCCATATATATATATATATATATATATATATATATATATATCGATAAATAATTCCTTCTCATTCTTGTCCATTGGTAATTAGGAGATTTCGCTTGCACAATTATGGTTAAAAGATTTCAAAAATACTTTCGTTCAATTTTTTTTGAAAATCTTTTGTTCTCCATAACTTAAGCTCTTGATACCAATCTGTAACACCCCCATTTTCATATATCTCAGCAGAAGGGTCATTTGGGGTGCTACGTCATAATATAACAACTCAAGCATAGAAAACGACTATAAAAGAAGCGTTTTTAAATACATTCATTCAAAATAAAAGTTTACATCATATGTCCCAAATTGTTTCATAATTCATACAACATTTTTGCAAATCATCTTCGAATGACTTTTA
>BQNB010131627.1:5935-18754 GCA_026074375.1 Tanacetum coccineum
ACTGTTGACATAAAATCTGTTGATACACAAAACAACATTCAAAATGTGTAGGGTGCATTTTATGATTCTAATAAAAATATAAGGCTAGTTTGGACAAGTTTGAGAAAAGAAAACAATAATAATAAAAGAAAAGAAATAACACCCATACACGTGGCAAAAACAACTAACCAAACACCCTCCAATATGCTGCATAATAATTTCCTCCACCTTCATAACGATTCCAAATTGTCGTTACCTCCAACAAACACACTCACAGTGTGTGTTTTTTTTTAATAAAACCAAACACAGTAAGTTAATAATAATAATAATCGGAGGTAAAGAAGAAATGGTATGTTCGGGTCGAATACTCGACGTATCGTACCCGTTAACTCCCTCACTTTCTTCCTACGCCACGTCAGCTCACCGGTTAAACATAAAATCATCAACGGTTAGATGGAGAGTGATGACGTCATCTTCTGATCCCGGTGCTTCTTCTGTTGATGCTGACTCAGCTGATAAAACCAACGCTGCAGGGTAATAAGTTGATTTACGTATTTATGATTATTAATTATATTTACTAGCCGTGCATAGTGAGCGGTAAATAATTATACTTGTGACTTGTTGCAATTACGGGTTCAATTTGTAGTTATTGCGAGAGAAAAAAAAATTTGTGTTAGAAACCAAAAATGAGAAGTTTGAGGATTAAAAAGTATTTAACCTATTAATTTACGGCTAATGACTTCGAAATGTGTGATCTTATTTTTTTTCTATTAAAACACAAACTTTTCATATTTCGACTTGTGTGACCATTCTACCATGTAGGCATGTACAATGACCATTTTACCCTTCAAATATTGAAAAAAGTAAGGGTAAAATGGCTGCAAAATACGCGCAAAAGTCGAAATTAGAAAGGTTTGTGTTTTACTCCCTCCGTCCCAAATTAATTATCCACGTTTCTTTTTGAGGATGTCCTAGTTTAATTGTCCACTACTAAAAATAGATAAAGAAGTTTGATCAAGTTTACTATATTACCCTGTTTGAAATTATTATTACAAACTTTAAAGAAGACTTTGATTAATTAGCTAAAGGTAAAACTGTCATTATGCTAAAAAATAAGAAAGATAAAGCAGTAATAAATGCACTTTTGTGTTTTTTGTCGGAGGACAATAATTTTGAGACGGAGGGAGTAATAGAAAAAAAAATAAGATCACACACAATAAAAAAAATTTGACAAGTTAGAGGCATTTCCATGTCATTAACCCATTAATTTGATGGTGAATGCTGTTACTCTTTTTTAAGTTTTAAGATAAAAAGGTTTTCTCTTTATATACAGTGGAGATAGAGATAGAGATATATGAATTAAAGTTTTGATTAATTTTGGTTTGTTTGTGTAGGTTTTGTATAATAGAAGGACCTGAAACAGTGCAAGATTTTGATAAAATGGATGTACAGGAGATACAGGATAATATTCGAAGTCGTCGAAATAAAATATTTCTGCATATGGAGGAGGTGAGCTAGGCTGGCTACTCAGAAATTTGCTTACGTTACTTATATTGCACGAGTTTTGTTATGTCGTAGTCTTTGTGTTTTAGTATCTGCTTGCGAAAGTATAATGAAAATCTAGATTGGCTTAACTCATTTCGAATATGCACTCTCCATGGTGTCAGTACCTGTTGAAAGTGTAGTTATAGTATAACACCGCCACAACAGCGTAACAAAGAGAATAACTTTGAACCACATTTTACCCTCCTTCCTAACATCAGAACTCGACCCACTAAAACACACACCATAAATGTCAGGGCTACCACATTTCACTATAGGTTCATAACGCTCTATAGTAATTTAAGGTTTTTGTATTCAGTGTTGTACGTGCTTGGTATCTTTCATTATTTTTAAGTTTTTGATCTTGTAACAAATCCTTTAACAGAGTTATTGGTTATAGTATTGTGCAATTTTCTACTTGAATCAGGTTCGCCGGCTTAGAATACAACAGAGAATAAAAAGTGCTGAACTTGGAATATCAGACGAAGAACATGACGGTGAACTTCCAAATTTTCCTTCATTCATCCCCTTTTTGCCGCCTCTGGTAGATAACAAACTCTCTTTTATTTCATTGATATCCCTAGAGCAATTCAACCAACTTAAAATGGTGTAACTAATATTTAACTTCTATATTTCACAGTCTTCAACAAATCTAAAACAGTACTATGCGACCTGTTTTTCTCTTATTTCCGGAATTATCCTTTTCGGAGGTCTGCTTGCACCCGCTGTAAGTTCTTTTGCAACTTTAATACTAAATACAACACATCTACTTTATGCTATATGGCATGGGGTATCAACTATCAGTTTTGACCGTTCCTGCTTTAAGAAATGTAGTTTCACCATGATCCTTATAAGGGAAGATTATCCCTCAGAACTTCCACGTCTTGGTACCATGTTTGCTAATCTAGTGGTAACATTATTAGGAGAAATGGTGACTCAACACATTGTGTTTATGTATAGAAAGATTTTAAGCTTATATGGATACTTGCTGTAATTTTGTTTTATGGATCATCCTCTCAGTTGGAGCTTAAATTGGGAATAGGAGGGACATCATATGCAGATTTTATTACTAGCATGCATCTTCCAATGCAGTTGAGGTATACATCTAATTTCGTTGATGCATTACTAATTAGGTATTTTGCTCATTATCTTGTGTTATTTCATACTGTGCCATTATAAGTTCTCTATATAACCTGGAAAGAACATTTAGAAAGTAGATAAAGCCATGTTCCCAAAGTAGTTAAAGATTCATATGTGAAATCTGTTCATGCCAATTAATCTAAGCTCTGTTTTTAACAATGCTACATTAATAGATTCATTCTGCTTTTGCTAATTGAGGCTTCCTTTTCAATGCACAAATTCAGTGAGGTCGACCCCATAGTGGCATCCTTCTCTGGAGGAGCAGTTGGAGTGATTTCAGCCTTGATGGTTGTTGAAATCGTAAAACAGCAGGAACATAAAAGATGCAAATACTGTCTAGGAACAGGTAACCGTCTACTAACGTAATCCACAAATTTCAGTTTTGAGTGTAATCTCAAGTAGAAAGAGAGAAGAAGCTGTCGTTATCCATAATGTTATCTGATGCAGGCTATCTAGCATGTGCACGATGTGTTAGCACGGGGGCAATTGTTCTTATTGACCCAGTGGCATCCGCTAACAGTGGAAGTCAGCCTCTTTCACCGCCTAAAACAGAAAGATGTTCAAACTGCTCGGGTGCAGGAAAAGTAAGTGCAAAAACAAAACAAAATGTTGGCTTTTTCATCAACTCGGCAAGATATTGAATCTTATATATCTTTGAACTTAATGTTGCAGGTTATGTGTCCAACTTGTCTTTGTACAGGAATGGCTATGGCAAGTGAGCATGATCCACGCATAGACCCCTTTGACTAATTGAATTTGTAGATTCAATGTCATCTTCTGTTTGTAACATAGAAATCCGAATTTTCTTTTACATCTTTACCTACCAACATACCGCCACATCAGTCTTTCTGGTCAGTTTATACTCTACAACTTATTGACAACTCTCTAAGTATACATTATTGCATGATTTTATATACGACGATATATTCTGTTGCATCACCAAGCCAACATGTTGATTATTCCCGAAGAGTAACGCTAAAGTTATAACTTATAGTAATAAATCATATAACAAATCACATGAATACAAGTTTCATATTTCTAAAGTAAAAACATTTTGCAACATAACAGACATTTTTTCTTCACTCAGGGAACTGGTTGCGACAATACTTACGCATAACATCATAAATCATATACCTTGTTACATTCAAGAAATTGAAATATGCAATCCTCCATCTTCTGCTGATTATCAATGGGGCCAAAACGATCCAGAAACTGGAAACATAACCAAGCACAATGCAGATAATCAACCCCCAGGTCTGATCCGTGGACCATTATCGCTTCTTTTTGGTTTTGTGTACCCGGTACTTCAACTACACAACGCTCAATGAGAGGAGCTCCACAGAGTCTGTTGCCAAAGAAGCTGGACTCATTTAAGCTTTGAAGCTGAGTACTTGATGGGACTCTTCCATTCAAATTGTTGAACGACACGTTAAAACTGCTTAAAAAAGACAAGCTTGACAAGCTTATGGGAAGTTCCCCCAAAGCTTGTTAATGATAGATCGAATGTTTCAAGTGACTTCATGTCTCCAATCTTCTCGGGAATCTTTCCTGTCAGTTGATTTCTAGATAAATTTAATGATTTCAACTTCACAAGGGCTGATAGAGCTCACTGGGATTTGTCAGAAAGTTTATTGCGCGATATTGTCCAAACCGAACAGTCCCTAGAATAGATCTATATCGCGTCCTCACCGACCCTTTTCAACACCAATTAATCACTTGTGATAAACTGGTTTTGAATTGGTCGAATGATAAAAACGAAAATGTATCATTATATCGCATTACCTTCACCGGAAAGGACACGAAAGTTGTTGACACAACTTGGTATATTTCCTGACAAATTGTTATCAGCAAGATCCAATATTTGAATATCTTTAAGATAGCAAAGCTTGGGCGGTATATTTCCATGAAAGTTGTTAGACCTAAGATTGAGAAGTTTCAAAGAAGATAGGTTTTTTCCAAACCATGCTGGAATGCTCCCGACAAGTTCATTTCTACCAAGTTGAAGGATCTTCAACCATTTCAAGTTCATCAAAGAAGTAGGTAAATTTCCCAGGAGCTTGTTTCCGCGTATGTTTAACGAATCCAGGTAACCTGCAGACCCAATAGTTCTTGGAATCTCCCCCGAAAAATTGTTGTTCTCCAAGTTTAAGAATAACAAACCTGACCAATTCTCCCAACACTCAGGAATGACACCTGACAATTCATTGTTTCCCAGCTTAAGAGCTACAGTCTTTTTCACATCATTGGAACACAACAAATCATGTAATGACCCGTCAAAGAAATTATTTGACAGATCCAAATACAATGGAAAAGAACCATTTGAGATATGAGTTAATTTCCCCCTCATTTCGTTAAAACTTAAATCAAGCACACGAAGTGTTGTGGGGACACCTACCAGTGCTCCTTGGATATGATTTTGTGACATATCTAAATACGATAGATTGGGAAATGATGTCCAGAACGACCCAGGAATCGGTGATGATGTGCGTGTGTTACTTATGTCCAGTACACCTTCATAAAGTCTCCCTGTGATTGAAGCCACAATGGAAATTCAGGCCCCAAACCCCAAGAGTTCAAATGCAGGTACTGAATCCGGAAAGGGGGGATCCAGTTTGCATGTTGCCGTCTCAGGGTTAAGTTATTTTCTGTTCCATTTAGATAATTTAAGCTTACTAGTTTGGCAAAGTGAGCTTCTGTCACGACACCTGTCAACAGATTGTAAGAAAAACTTAATTCCTCCAACTTTGAAAGTTGACCGAGGTTTTCAGGAAGGTTGCCACTGAGTCGGTTATGTGAAAGATATAACAACTCCAATGATGATAATCTACCTATCGAGCCGGGAAGGCTACCATTCAGTTGATTATACGAAAGATGTAACACCACCAACGATGATAATCGTCCAATCGAGTACGGAATAGGTCCAGAAATCATATTCCCAATAAGACTTAAAGTCCTCAGAGAAGATAAGTGTCCTATGGAAGGGGTAATTATACCAGTAATGTAGTTAAAGTCAAGTAGCAGGTGAACCAGATGCACCAATTGTCTAACCTCGTCTGGTATATGACCAGAAGTTCCGGATGACCTTAAGGTTAATGACTCCAATTTCGATGATTTGCACTCGAAAAAACTCTCCAGAAGGTTCCTTAAATTGATATTAAGAAAATTGTTGTCTGACAAATCAATCTCTCTCAAATCACAAAAGTTACCCAATGATTTAGGTATTGCTTTGGTGAGTTGATTATGTGATACATCAAGGCTAATAAGAGAGGTCAAGTTGTGAAGGGAATTAAGAGCCGTACTTGAAACACCACAAAAACTAATATCTAATGAAATCAGATTACTACCTACTGTACTAGACAACCCTTCTAACACTAATGAAGAATTCATGAAATCATTGTCACGGACATGAAGAAACTTGAGAGAAGTCAAATTATGGAAGCCGACGCTATTAGGATGAATGCCATGAAAATTGCACGCACTTAAATCCAACGAAACTAGACTAGTTATGCTGAATATCCAACGTGGCACTAAACTGTTAAAATAGTTTTCAGAAAGATCAAGCAAGGAAAGAGATGTAATATTAAGACTAGGAAGTTGGCGATTTATATCCAACAGATAGCAATTGGATAGATGTAGTTGGACCAAAGAAGGAAGGGTGTTGATCACCTGAAGCCAATCAGTGGCTTTTCGTAGCACCACACCACTCATATCCAGGTGATGCAACATACGAAGACTTTTTAACCAATTCATGTTCATCATGCTTGTAAATTCATAAGGTTTGTAAAAGCTTCCGAGACAAAGGACATGCAAGTTTGAAAGATTCCCGATTTGGGGAGGGATAATTCCACTAAAATTGGAACTCGAGAGGTTAAGATACCTGTTTTCTCCTATCATAACTATGATTAAGAGAACTTGAATTTGGAGTTCTCCAGTTTTCAAAAAGTTCCCTGGAAAAAGAAAAGTTACTCCGTTCTTAAGAAAACTAGAGACAGAAAATTAAGAAAACTTTCCTGTAACTAAACGCACCCTTAGGTTTCCAAGAGAAGCAATAAATTCAGGAACTTGGATCTTTCCAAAATCATTGCAGCTCAAGTCAAGATGCCTGAGTTGCTTCAGATGCAACAACGATGAACTTAAACTTCCTCTCAACCTCTGCTTTATGGCTTCTCGGTATTCTTTATCATTTCTGTAATCCTTACGACAATTACCATTCAAGGCAGGAAGATGAATGTGATGAACATGACCAGTAGAATTATTACAAGCAATTCCTTCCCATCTGCAGCAGTCGCTCTTGTCACCCCATTAGGACATTCATCCCTAATAGATAAATAAGGAAAACAAGGATGAACTCAAGAAGTGCCAGTCTCTCACCATCCATGCATAATACACCATCACGGTTTTGGTTAGATATGCATAAATGAAACAAGGCCGAAACAACAAGTAAATACAAGCAACGACAAGATAAGTAAGAAAATGAAAAAAGAGTACTCATAATGGTTGATCTCAAAGAAAATAATAGTTTTTATGTGTACAAGAAACTAAAATATATATGTTTTTTCTATGGGTAGCTTTCATTTTCAATAACAACGTTATTCAAACTCACAAAATCAAAGTAAAGAGGTAGAAAGTAAATAATATAGTCCCAAAACTCAATCATCAAAAACATTAAAAAACCAAATTAAGTGCGAAAATCAGACAGTTCATGTTGATTTTTAAGCCCAAAATTTTCGGTTCTAATATAATAAATCTATTAATGAACTGATAATAACCTAAGTGACAAGTCCAGGGAAACATAATTATTTACTTTTAAAAAAGCATTTTTTCATACAAATATGAAAAAATAGAAAACCTGTTTACTTACAATTTTTTGAGAAATTTTTCTAAAAAATAAAAATCTCATTTCCCAAACTTTAACTAAAAATGTGAAAAGTTGATGACATCAAATAACATACATTTTATAGCATCATTTATCCCATGTAATTAACCCATCTTATATAATTATTGCAAAGAATTGTTACTTAATCGTTTATATTTGAGAATTGTAGTAATTAAGGAGTACTTGCTGAAAGTTAACAAAAGGTGCGCCTTCTGGAGCTTAAATGAAGATATTTTGAAGATTAATGATTTTGAAGACCAATACGCCATATCCATCAAGAAGATACGGCATATCCGTGGCTGAACTCACCAAATACCACTAAGGAAACAAGCTCAATACGCCGTATCTTGAAGAAGGCTATACGCCGTATCAAAGATATAGTATGTGAAGATTTTGGAAGATATCTAGCGTGGTCCCTACTCTAAGAAACCCCCAATACGCCGTATCCAATCCCTTGGATACGCCGTATCGAGACCGACTCCAGAAAGTATAAATAGAAAACTCAAAAACGAGTTTTAGGCATGCTAAATTCTATTCTCGATACCTAAACCATAAAAGTCAATCTTCAGAGGCAAAGAAGAGCAGAAGAGGTTGTGCAAAGTTATCCATTCCAAAGGAGACAAGTGTAATTCCATATACTTTAGTAATCGTTTAGTTTTTGGTAACATTCGTTAACTCGGTTAGTTTACCTTGGCTAAATAATGATCTGATTCCGATGTTCAAGATTTCAAAGATCTTGACATAATTTTTGAACTTGCTCGTTTAGAGCAACAACAACAACAAGAAGCAGAGCGGGTGCGCCACCGAAACTATATCTATCGGGAACGGGTAGAAGCGGAAGCACGGTTGATGGCGGACTATTTTGGTCATCGGCCAAAATATCCCGATTATTATTTTCGGTTACGGTATCGTATGAGCCGTAAACTATTTTTAGACATAGTCTCAGGTATTGAAAATTACATTGAAACTCACCATCCTCATCTCCCATTTCGATTTTCCCTAAGAGTCTACCGATGCTACGGGTGAACTCGGTTTTTGTGATATATAAAATGCACTTGCTCCATACGACAATTGGCATACGCGTAACACCTGATTCCTTAGATATGAGTTATTTTACAAATGGTATTCATACCGAAACGCATTGTTTAGATTTTTTTACTATGTGCGTTATCGAATTGTTTATGCCCAAGTATTTACGAAAACCTGACTTCAATGACATTCAAAAGTTATAAACAACGCGTCACACAATAATATTCATGGTTTTCCTGGAATGCTTGGAAGCATTGATTGTATGCACTGGGAATGGAGAAATTTCCCAAAAGCATGACATGGGCAATTTGGTAGAGGTGATAAAAAGTACCCAACTATATTGCTTGAGGCTGTTGCTTCATATGATTTGTGGATTTGGCATGCATTTTTTGGGGTAGCGGGTGCAAATAACAATTTAACTGTTTTGAATAATTCTCCGTTATTTGACGACCTTCTTGATGGCATCGACCCCGTGGCTTCGTTTGAATGTAACGGGGTTACATTGAAAAAGGGTATTGAAAAAGAATAATGTATTATATAAACGGAAACAATAAGGTGCTCAAAAAGATATTGAAAGAGCTTTTGGGGTCCTTCAAGGACGTTGGCGTATTATAAGTCAACTGGCGCGTGCTTGGACTATCAACAAGCTACGCAGAGTTATGCATACTTGCATTATATTGCATAATATGATTTTAGAAGATTAAAAGTATGCGTTAACCGAGTTTGACGAAGAAACTTATATATGTCCCCAACAAAATATATTAAGGACATGGGTCGAGCGATGCGATATCCGACGAAAAAAAGACAAAGAACTGTGTGATAAAAATACACACGCAAAGCTTCAACGTAATATCTTGAGCATCTTTGGCAACAACATCAACAACATCAACAAGAACATTAGTTTATGTATAATTTGAGGTATTTTTTTAATTTTCGCATTAGTTTTTGAATTTCGCAATGTTTTTTTAAATGTATTGTAGTTTGTATTTTTAATTTTAATGAAATAATTATGTTTGTGTGAAAAAAATTGAAAAGAAAAAAATAGTTAGTGGTGGGGCCCAAATGAAGAGGTGAATGTGTGTTATGAGTGAAAGGGTATTTTTGAGTGGGAGTGAAAAGCTGATGTGGCAGCCTGTGGGGCCCGTTTTGTTTTGTGGCTTAAGCCACCACACCCTACACTCTAAGGGTGTGTTTAGTTGGGGAAAAATATCCCATTTTTTAAGGAAAATTTTCAGTTGAGAATGGAAAAACTGAAAACTTGTTTAGTTGTACTTTTATTCAATATTTTTTTAAAAACAAAAAATTCTCATTTTCTAAATTTATATGGAAAAATAGAAAACCACAATTTACTATTCTCCATTTTTCCCCTAACAAAATAAAATGTAAATATGACTCAAACAAAATAAAACGTGAGTACCAATATTCTAACCCTATCTAGAGGTGGCAAATGGGTCGGTTTGGGTCATGGGTCAAACATGTCATGTTTTGAAAAGGGGTCTAACGGGTCATGGGTCAAACGGTTTGGGTCAGGTTGACCCACTAAATTATGGTGTTTTCATACATTTTTAAACGTTTTATACGTTTCGTCAGTCTTTTTACGTTTTCGTTGGTTTTTCCGTTTTTTTACGTTTTCGTTTAATTTCTTACGTTTTCGTCTGTTTTTTACGTTTTTATCCGTTTTTTACGTTTTGTCCGTTTTTTACGTTTTCGTCCAGTTTCTTATGTTATCGTCTGATTTCTTACGTTTTCGTTCGATTTCTTACGTTTTCGTTTGTTTTTTTACGTTTTCGTCCGATTTCTTACGTTTTCGTCCTTTTTTTACGTTTTCGTTAGATTTCTTACGTTTTCGTCCGTTTTCTTACGTTTTCGTCCGGTTTCTTACGTTTTCGTCCGATTTCTTACGTTTTTGTCCCTTTTTTACATTTTCGTCCGGGTTCTTACGTTTTCGTCCGATTTCTTATGTTTTCGTCCGATTTCTTACGTTTTCGTCTGTTTTCTTATGTTTTCGTCCGTTTTCTTACGTTTTCGTCCGTTTTCTTACGTTTTCGTTCGGTTTCTTATGTTTTCGTCAGATTTCTTTTGTTTTCGTTTTTTTTACGTTTTCGTCCGGTTTCTTTCGTTTTCGTCCGATTTCTAACATTTTCGTCCGTTTTCTTCCCTTTTTTACCTTTTGTCCGATTTCTTACGTTTTTGCCCGATTTCTTACGTTTTCGTCTTTTTTTTTACATTTTTGTCCGATTTCTTACTTTTTCGTCCGATTTCTTACGTCTTCGTCCGTTTTTTACGTTTTCATCATTTTTACGTTTTTGTCTGATTTCTTACCTTTTCGTCCGATTTTTTATGTTTTCGTCCGATTTCTTAAGTTTCTGTTCTTTTTTTACGTTTTCGCCCGATTTCTTACGTTTTCGTCAGATTTCTTATGTTTTCGTCTGTTTTTTTTTACACTTTCGTCCGATTTCTTACTTTTTTGTCCATTTTTTACGTTTTCGTCCGATTTCTTACGTTTTTGTTTTCTTCCATTTTGGACACCCCCTTTCCTTGTTTTCTTACGTTTTATACTTAAGAAATCTTACGAAAACGTAAAAAATATGATGAAAACGTAAGAAATATGACAAAAACGTAAAAAACGGACGAAAACGTAAGCAATCAGACGAAAACGTAAAAAAACAGACGAAAACGTAAGAAAACTGACGAAAACGTAAAAACAGACGAAAACGTAAGAAATTGGACGAAAACGTAAAAAACCGACGAAAACGTAAGAAATTGGACGAAAACGTAAAAAACGCACGAAAACGTAAAAAACGCACGAAAACGTAAGAAATCTGACGAAAACCTAAGAAATCGGGTGAAAACACTAGTAATCGGACGAAAACGGAAGAAATATGACGAAAACGTAAAAAAAGGACGAAAACATAAGAAATCGGGCGAAAACGTAAGAAATCGGACGAAAACGTAAAATAACAGACGAAAACGTAAGAAATCGGACGAAAACGTAAGAAATCGGACGAAAACGTAAAAAAACAGACGAAAACGTAAGAAATCGGACGAAAACGTAAGAAATCGGACGAAAACGTAAAAAAACAGACGAAACATAAAAAAAACGAAAACGTAAGTAATCGGACGAAAACGTAAAAAAACAGGCGAAAACAAAAGAAATATGATGAAAACGTAAAAAAAGGGACTAAAACGTAAAAAACGGATGAAATCGTAAGAAATCGGACAAAAACGTAAAAAAACAGACGAAAACGTAAGAAATCTGACGAAAACGTAAAAAACGGACGAAAACATAAGAAATTTGACGAAAACGTAATGTTAATTGAGATTTATATATGTTCGGTAATGTTGATTTCGAGTATACTACAAATTAAATATATGCTTATGATTCAGTAATGTTAATTTCGAGTATATTGCAAATTAAATATATGCTTATGATTGTAGTTAGTTTTTATTAATTTCATTTGTATTTTATTTTTTATTGTTTTTATAATTGTATACAAAGAGCTAATATGAAAAAAAAATATTAAATATGTAAAAGAAAAATGAGTGAAAATAAATCCTCTAAACAACTTTTCACTTTTTAAAAAGAAAAATACAACTCTCATCTTAACAAGTTTTTAAAATTTTCAACTATTCTCTAGAGAAGAAAAATCATCCCCTTCTCTAGGAATTTAGAAACAGAAAAACATGAAAAATTTTCACAACTAAACACCACCTAAAATACTAAAGTGTTTATATATGTATATTTCTTTATTTGAATGAGAAACACATAAAGACTCTCCCAAGTTGATCATAAAACTTTACTTTGATAAAGAGAGAGAGACAAGATAAAAAGAGTTACATATAAAAATGAAAAAGATAAATGAAAAAGAAATTAAAAAAAAAGAAAAAAAAATGATTGAGATGTCTAAATTTTTTGACTAATTATATATGCTTAATATATGTGGCACTAATTATATATGCTTAATATAGTGATAAATGTATAACTATATAAAAATGTTTCAATAAATTTGTTCATTTAGTGTTTTAAGTGGGCTAAAAGTTAATACATTATAATAAATTGGGCTTTAGACTACACTACATAAGCATGATTATTGTGGCTTTGTGGGTGGGCCGTGGCCCACCTTACACCCCACACAGCTACGCCCCGGGTCAAGCATTCATATTGGTTTAAGAGTAAACTGCAAAAATCATCCCTGTGGTTTGTAGTTTGTGACACTAATCATCCCTAGCTGATACTATTGGCACTAATCATC
>BQNB010131628.1:0-18754 GCA_026074375.1 Tanacetum coccineum
ATAATAACTTAGGGTGGTGGAATGGCATCATATGTTTGTACATACGGATTATCATGTAAAGGTGGGAAGAATAGTATGTCCAAAAGATACTTAGTGAAATCGTCTGAAGAGTTAGGAGAAATGTTTCCCGGTGAGGCTGGGAAATAGTTCAGAATGTTCATGGAGGAAAAAGCATCCTCAGTATCAGAATCAGATGGGACGATAGTAGAATGAGGGGATGAAGACATGACTGTAACAACCTAGTAGTAAATAACATAAGTTATTTATATAATAGTATAGTAGTTATGTATTACTATTCGGAAAAGTAGTGGCATCTTCGCAATTCAGGGAAAGTAGTGGCACGGAGGGCCTTGATGGCTAGAAAAAGAAATGTGGTTATAGTTAAGGTTTTGACCTTGTTCTCTATAACCATGGCGCTGATACCAATCTGTAACACCCCCATTTTTACAAATATAGCAGCGGAAGCTAATCTGGGGTATTACTTCATGGAAACAACAATCATAATCATAGAAAACGACTCAAAAGAGACGTTGTTCAAAAGATACGTTATCATTCATTTAAAATCAGAGTTTTACAAAGGCAGGTCCCAAAATCTAGTTACATACAATGTGAATGATAACAAGTTTTAGCCATCTTCAAGTCCATGCCACTCCATGCCATAAGTTGCTCAAATCACCTGGGATAAACATGCATAAAAAGAAGGGTCAACACAAAGGTTGAGTGAAATTCATAGGTTTGATATGTAATAGTTGAATACAAGTTATCATAATGGAAATATTGGTATTGCAGGGATAATTATCATGGAGAACAGTATTATTACCCTAAACTCATGAATCACATAAAGAGATATTAAAGAGATATTGGGGGATATTACCCAAAGAGATATTAAAGAGATATTGGGGGATATTACCCAAAGAGATATTAAAGAGATATTGGGGGATATTACCCAAAGAGATATTAAAGAGATATTGGGAGATATTACCCAAGTAGATATTAAGGAGATATTGGGAGATATTACCCAAATAGATATGTACTTAGGCAATAATATATCATGATAGCATATAGTTTAGAAAACACTTGCATTCATGGTTTACAGCAGGTATCACAGGTTTATAAAGTATGTGAGGTTATGAACTCATTAAGTCTTTGAAAAGTAATCACATTGTTATGAGTATATAAAAGAGTTTGTAACAAGCATGTATCCCCCTCGCGGGTTTATAAAACATTCAAAAGATTGAAAATGCGAGGCTATGAATCTCACCTGATAGGTAGATGTAATAAATATTCCAAAATGAAAGCTGACGACCTTATCACAATCTTAACAGGGAAGGTTGATATAGCAAAATGATAGTAAACAGCCACGTCACGCAACCTGAGTAAATATGTCAAGTCTTAGGAAGATTGTACTCTAGAACTTTGATTCTAAGAGTTTAATATTGTTATAAGTTTGATTGGAGAGTTTGGAATTATTGTATCACCGTTCGGGCCATCATAATTCAGAAGTCATTCAGTAAACGTTTGAGGAGCTAGGGCACTTTAAATCGTAAACCCAACAACTCAGTCAGAACGTAATACCAAGATGAAACCCCTTAATATGAAGCTCCCTAGTATTGTGATACGATATAATCGGTTTTAAGCGTTTTGATCAATATCTAGAAATGATAAGCACGACAAGCGTTAATTAAAGTTATGTCTTGTAAGGTTTTAAACATGTTTTTATACTTTTTCAAAATGTTACATTTTAGACCCTTAAGAATGAAAAATGGCAAAATATACCCTTGGAGTTTGCACTTTTACGAGTTTGGTCCTTCAAGTTTAAAAGATATACAAAGTAAACCTTGCACTTTGAAAAGTGACATAATAGACCCCTGTAGTTATAACTTTGATAAAATGACATTTTTAGTCCTTTTAGTTATAAGTTTCCGAAAGTTACGATATATACCCCTTGCATGGATTATAATTACAAAACATGTCCAAATTGCCATGCAAGCTTATTTTAACATTTCAAAAGATATTTATAGGTTATAATAAACTAAAATATGAAGGTTTAACATAATGAAAGTTTAAAATAACGATTCGTTAAGCTAGGAAGCAAAACGGGTCATATTAGGGTTTTAAAACGTAAACGCGCGGGTTTTAAGTTCAAATTCCTTCAATAATCAATAAAGTGGTTATTTTAACATTAGTTAAGCATGCTAGGATAGATTATAACAACATTTAACCATTATAACATTTAGTTTTAAGAAAAACACGAAATTAGGGTTTCGGGCGTACGGTTTTGGATCAAAATGGAAAATGAGCATGAATTGGGTTATGAAACTTTAACAAGAGTTTATTTAGGATCATATGAACATTATAAGGGTGTAGTAGCAGGTATGAAGTTGATAGAACCTGGGTTTGAGCTTATAGCTTAGAAACGGGTCAAAATCGGGACTTTTAGCTTCGTACGCCTAGAATAACGACTCCCGGGCTTCTTTTCTCGATTTCTTTTGCTTCCTTTCTGATCTTGAGACTTCTTAGGATCTCTTAGAATACATATTGAGCAAAGGATTGCTGCTATGATGGGTTATAGAGGAGGAAGTGGGGGATGAGTTGAAATGAAAGGTTTTGTGTTCTATTTATAGGCGAATGGTACCTTGGTGACTAAGGGAGCTTTGCAATCTGATCTAGGACACTTGGATATGCTAGAGCATGAGGTGGAGAAGCTACATGATGAGTATGCATGCTAGAAATCAACTAGAAGATGTTAGAACATCCATGTGCTTGCCGTGGCTAAGAATAAGAAACAAAGAGATATTTTTGAGCCTTGGTGACCAAGGAGAAGATTGAGGTGCTTGTAAGCTGTTATGGGATGAAGGAGGTGTGTCATAGAGGTGCTTGTTTGCATGGTAGGGTTTTAAAATGGGTAAAAATGAGCCAAAAAGGCGTACGGGTCCAAATAGGCACGAATAGGGTTTCTTAGTGTTTTTAAGCTTATATTTCATGTGTACTTGATTCAAGATGATAGATTACTAATCTTAAGGTTTGTATTAAGGATTATAATCAAGGTTTGATAAGTGGTTTGGGTTAAAATGGGTCAAAAATGAATGAAATATGTCGCGGGTTCAATTAGGGTATTATAGGGTTTCTGTAGGGTTTTTGAGCTTATAATTCGTGTACATTGCCAAAATAAGGATAGATCATGGATTTTAAACTCATATTATGAGTTTACAATGACACTTGATTGATTGTTGGTGTTTTAAATGGTTAAAAATGAGTAAACGGGTCGAATGATCCATTTTGGTACGTTTAGGGTTTCTTGGATTCATTTTGTGTATAATTAAGATGAAATGATGAAATGATGATTGAATATGATTGATACTGTTGCAAACTAACTTATTACAACTTATTTGAGTATTGGTTTAGGTTTATGATGGATAAAAACCAAGAAACGCGTCATGGTTTAGTATTTAGCTCGGGTTAGGGTTTCTGACTTTTGAATTAGGGTTTTGAGTGTAAAATGTGTATGAAAGCTTATGAATAGAATAATTAGGGTTTACACATTGTATATTGAGTTTAGTAGCTTGCACAAGAATGGTGGTGAAGAAACTGGAATGAAAACAGAGGTAAAACGGCTATTTTGGATGTCATGCTTAATGACTTGTACATTATGCTTTGAAAACTTGTACTTGACTTGGAGGGAGTTTATATTTCAAATGAGATGTTATATTACTTGTATATATGCTTTAGTAGCTTGTACATTCACTTTAGATATTAACCCTTCATGGAATTTAGGGTTTAGAGGTATATGATAACGGTTTAAAGCCCGTTTTGATATAACGTTGCGAATGGTACATTATAGGAATAATGTACTTTGTAATAAGGATATGATGATATTGAATTGACATATTGTGATGTTTGCTTGACATATATGAAGACAGGATGGCCATAGATAGGTTGCGTGAGCTTGTCTACTTTAGTTATGCAAGTTACCTTGCATAATGAGATATTGACAATGCAAGTAATGTAATAAAGCGAAAAATTTCCCCGTATAATTGTGATAATAGTAAAATAGGTTTTGCATTTGATGAAAATTCTTGGGTTGTTATATCATCTTCTTCTAAAACTTGTTCTTCATCACTTACTACATAATCATATACATTTCAATAGTAACTAAGTTACGTTTTATCAAACAATATATAATTCATAGGATATCTAATTGAATTATCAAACTTACCTCAAGTTCTGCTTCTTCACTCAACATTATATCCCACATCATCTTTAGGGACTTGTCAGCTTTCCCTTGTTTACATAATCTGAAGAACATATCTTGCATAGGTTTATGGGACATGCCATACATGAACATGTGTATAAAGTTTCGTTTAATTATACCTCTACTCAAATTATTAAACAAATTGTATTATTAACAAAATAAGATTACGTTGAATACTATAACATGTATCATTTCAGTAGAAGATAAATTATCCAGGAACATTTAGTAATAGTCTTCCAGTTTCCTTATGATCTTAGTTTTTTTTTTATCAGACGCTCTATTAATATTTGGTCTGCACCACGTCCAAAACTTAAGTATGTCATCTTCACTATTTATACACTAATACTAAACTTCAGATTTACTCGGTTATTTTTTAAGTTCAACTCCACAACAGTTTGAATTAAGTTCAACTCCCCAACAGTTGAAAAAAATAACACAAGAAAATTGATCTTAAACATCCACCCGCTACATCCTTTTTCCACAATCTCATTCGCAACATGAGTATTATAATGCCTTTTAATAGCCTTTCCAAATTGTGCCTTCCATTGACGTGCCAGCGGGTTCCTAAAGTCTGTTTCATTACGAGCATTTATATGGACGTCACCCATCGGTACACCTAACAGGTTTCTAACTACGTCTGGTGTAATCATTATTGACCTACCATTTACATTCAACGAACATGTGTCTTCATCAAACTTGTCCAACAACCAGTAAGCTAACCATTTTGGAACGCCCTTGATTTTATATTCAAGAAAAGCACCAAATCCTATATCTCTTACATCCTATTTTTGTCTTTGTGTCAGATGTATTATCACCCTAAACAATATTCCCGGTGGATTTCTTAAATTTATCTTATCCAGTTTTTTATTAACTTCAGGAACCTTTCCACGTTTAACATTACCACAATCATCATCCGTTGATTTACCTTTACCTTTCAAACCTACATGAAATTTAAATACTATCAATTATACTAATGTTCATATAAAAGGGGTGTTTGGCATAAGTAAAGTACTGTTTATATATGTATCATATCATTTGTCTCATTACTAAAATGCATTATCGACATTAATTTGAAGGTACCATAACATGTAAATTACAGAGGATATACATTAGATTCAAATTACCTTTTATAGACCGTGTTGTATCATCATCCATTTTTTTCCTTCCAAGTCCCTTTTCCTTATCCATTCCCGGTCCATGTCTAGCACCAACATTAGTCACAAAGTCATCATCTGATGACTCATCCAATTCATCCGCTGCTTTGTAATCTGTATATAATTTTGGAACACATCACTTAATTGATACATTTAGTTAATATTAAATACTCCATATAATTTTTTTTACCTCTAATATGTCCATTTTCAACAACAGCCTATTTTTTATTTCCTTTTTCATAAAGTACCGCCTTTTTCCTCTTAACCGCCACACGTTTACCCGTTCCTACTATCCGTAATCAAGAGTTACGTACCACACACAACAAGACTTGTATGCTAAAAGTATAATCAATTAGATCATAACTAAAACACCATTTACCTTTTTCAGCTTGTTCCTTTTTAGTTTTTTCAACTATCGTCGCCAATTTCCCCGTACGTACCACGCCTTGACCATCTGATCCATGATTTACTTATCAATTTCAGTCCTTACCAGTAAATACATAAGACGCACAAAAGTTGCATTAGACCATAATTAAAAAAAATCATTTACCTTAGTTCTCCTTATATGTTTATTTTTTCTCTTTCTTCAGCCAAATGCCAACCAGTTTATCCTACGGCCTTTCCGTGGAGCAGACATACCTAAAAATACACAATGCTTTACAATCCTTACTAACTAAATAATTACATAATGAAATATCATAATTGCTAACCTTTACGAGTTTCTGTATTTTATTTTTTATCTACTTGTACTCTTGCGCTTTTCGTTCTAAAGTGTCATACTGTACTATGTCAGCTGCCATTATTTGCATCAATTCTAAGACATCCATATCCTTTTCGTATTGACTCTTGTAGCACATAACATGTTCATAATTGTTCATCATTAAAATAAATACATATCTAATATCTGCAATCCACCACAATTAAACAATTCACGATTTCATACAACTACTATCACAGTCACACCCTACATCTATCCAAACACAAATATAAATTCAACGAATTGGAGCCAATATTAAATTTTAAAACAACAATTATTTCACTTATTTGCATCTCACAGTTTATTTGTAATCACACACAATCCAAAACATTTATTCACAAAACAGTTACTACTGTTAAATGCTCTACCAATTAAACTTTAAAACATGTTAGTATTAGTTACACAAATAATATTTTGGCTGATACAACACATGAACTTAGAATTACTACTCAGTGAGCTATCAAATACCATATCAAATACGCCTAAGCTGTCAAATCTGCAATGTCAAAGTTATAGCTACTAATCCCTATTTTATAATCTGATTGGTACCAAAAAGCCTTAATTTTTTTCCTTTTTTTAATTAATCCCACTGATTGCAAAATCCCTAATTTTAGTAATATATCACACTTTTTACAAAAGCCTTAATTTTTTAAATTAATTCCACTAATTACAATATCCCTAATTTTAGTAATGTATCAAAAAAATTTATTAATGTATCAAACAATTTACAAAACGACCCCATATTTAGTCAAATACTTCTGCTTCATCCCTTTCCAGCGGCATGTTTAAGAATCCGAAACACACTTTCATACTTGGTACATCCCATCTTCTTGCTTTGACAACAACTCGCCCCCTACGTCCACTATAATAAAAAAACAACAACTAACAACTATGCTTGTCACAATACTATTACATTTAATTAGTTGCAAAAACAATCAACGACAAATGTTTCACATCCCTATAAACCCACAACATCCACAACATCAAAAAACCACTTACGAACAATAATCAAAAACACATTTTTCCCACATCACCAACAACCATCACACCCCCACACACATTATAAACATATAAGAACAATACATCACACCACCCACTGCAAAACATCCCACACACACTACACATGCCAAAACCCCCGACAACGCACACACAACCAATAGACCACCCCTCCACACACCTACAAGCCCTAGCACACACACAAACTCACAACAATAACAACACCAACAATCATACACCCAACAAATACAACACTCTCATCCCACCATCCCATCAAACAAAAACCTTCTAACCCCGTTCAAAACCATCAAAAGCTCCAACAACACCCCGACAACAACACGCAACAACCCCTATCAGTCCAACCACCCAAATCAACCCTCACAAACCACAACAACACACCCCATTACACATTTTACACACAAGTCAAAACACTACATTTTTTTTAAAACCAAATACACATCAACCACCAACGTACCGTACCTCCATCAAACACACGCGACGCAACAATTTTTTTGAGGCAAAACAACCCACTTCAACAACAACTAACATACACAACACCCAACCCCAACCCCCCGCACAAAAAACCAACACCCCACACCACAACATCCAACATCGACCCATACACACCAAATAACAACAGCCCCCAACACACACACAACCCAAGCACACCAAGCAACCAACATAACAAGATTAAACAACATCCAAAATACACCAACCACACACAACACAAACAGTAGCCCAACTTCTCAAAGTATCTTTCAACAAAGCCTCGTCCACATTTTACTCGGGCACCATAACACACAAGCACACCATACAGCTATGACACTTTGAACTACCATCAAGGATTTTTTGACTACATAGCCAACGCGCGACCTAGGCGCGATAAAATGATACAGACACACAAACGATATTTCATTTTTCATTTCCCATATTTTGAAACACCAACATATCATATAACAACACCCGGTTTTGACTACACACTACATGCTATTAGGACCCTGATAGTACTGAACCGTTAGTATCCATCATCACCTCACCCCAAGAAGAAGGCAGCAACCACTGTTTTCTTTACAAATCAAACACCGTTTACAATTATTTTGGTTTTCACACATATTCTTCTTTTTTTTTTTTTTTTCTTTCATATTTAGGCAGAATTTTTTTTTTTTCTATTGATTTTGTATAGGCGCTGGGTTTGCAACTATTGGTTGGCTGACACATAGAGATATACAAACATCTCTACACCTCACACAGACAGCTTGATCAACAACAAATATTCATCCAGCATGAAGCTACAAATACCTTATACCGTTTAAAAAAAAAAAAAAAAACAAAAAAAAAAAAAAAAAAAATAAAAAAAGAATACAAAAAAAAATTCACCTATTTAGAAAATCATGCAATACATTGTAGAAGTGTCTAGCAGAGGTGATGTGGAAAACTAGAAGGGGGCGGAGCTGAATAGTTTTCCAATATAAAAAATCTCAACATTTCATCAAATTCCTCAATTTCACATTTCACACACAGTTTAGATCTCTAAGGTGAACGAATAATAACATAAGTACTAAACATGACATACTGATTAAGATAAGTAAAAGGATATGTGACACAAGTAGTTTATAGTGTCATGCGACAAAGACAAGGTCACCATCAGCACATGCCCACTCCCCGCATCCACGAGCTCACCATACCTATACGATAGTTTGAATACACTATTCACACGCATACCTACACATTTTGACGAGCGGCAAAGGAAGCCTTCAACAACAGTCCTATTACCCTTTTATCTTAGGGGAGGTGCTAAAGCTAACACCAGTTTCACACAGAAGAACATAGCGTCTCACATACGCCACCCACGGCCACCACCACCATCATTTTTTTTTTTACCTCCATACGTGCAACCAACACCACGACAATAATCAAAGCATTACACTTGCATACACATCAACAAAACATAATTGCCAATAGGTTGCCCTACACAGGAACCCCAAGCAAACCACATTTTAACCTTACAGCCACAAATCCCTTTATTTAAACAAACAGTCCACCATCACATACCGAAACAGCCCAGCAACTCCCAGCCCCACACAACCATCACCACTCACTAGTCCATTTTTACCTAATACCACAGCACACAAACAAACCCACACCCCAAGAAACAGAACCAAAAAGCACAAAATCTAAGAACACCGTGTTCAGCTCTAGCATTGAACAGAAAATCACCTAAAATTGTTAATATTATGTAGCATAATCTAAACCCTAGATATATATAACAATTTGTGTGATGAAATTTGTAATATAGCATTATGGCAAACCCATCAATTAGGGATAGAGATACATTTTGAATATTCACCATATCAGGAGATGATTTTTTGATCCTAAAATGAATTATTGAACATGGTTACTGCATTGTTATTAAGAGATATAAATTGTTTCTCTTTAATTAAATAGGTTACATATAGAGCCCATTTAAATTCTATTAATACAAATAGGCCACACCTCAAAATATGTTTCAACTTTGATCTCTCAAACTACTGATCCCAACGGTCCAAAACTGTGCCTATATTATTATACTTTTAAGCGTTTATAGCCACGTAAACGACGTGCCCTCACTGCCCCCCCCCTCTCCTCTATATATATTATATATATATAAAATAAAGTTATATTATATATATAGTATAAAATAAATAATATGATATGAGGTTTAAGCCAATGTGCTAAATACTATGAAGATGAAGGAAGAAGAAAATTGGTGTATCGATTAGCCAATGTGCTAAAACGTGATACGAAAAAAGTAATAATAAAATGCATCATCGTTCAAAATTCATATGGATAGTGGAATGTGGTAGCTAGCGATAGGGGTTTCAGTAGGGTCGGGTTGACTCGAACCCGATAAAGCTTATCGGGTCGGGTTAAATCGGGTTAAAAATCATATCGGGTTGGTTTGACCCGAACCCGATAACCCGATATTGTTATCGGGTCGAGTTCGGGTTGAGGTATTTACATTATCGGGTTATCGGGTCAACCCGATAAGACCTGACAATTATTCTATATATTTTTTCTGAACAAAAATTAAAGATACTATATATAATTTTTGTTTTTTTCCCTACTGATGAGTCTAAGAACAATTATATATCTTCTTATACTTGTATTTACATGTTTTTCTAGCATTCTATTTCTATCTAGCAATGTGATTTGAGCCCTTTAACAGCTCCTGTGTTGTTTTACTCCTGTGTTGTTATTATTTATTACTTGATCAATAAGTAAGCTAGATAAACATTGTAAAATTTTATTTAAAGCGTGTAACAAATACGAGTATGCATGTTTTGATCCTACATACTCATTTCACTCATAACAAACACATGCCATGGTCTTACATTTCATTAACAGTGCAAGCCATTTTTGACATTTCACTCATAACAAACACATGCCATGGTCTTACATTTCATTAACAGTGCAAGCCATTTTTGACATGTAGTATCACCCGACCCGATAAGACCCGACCCGAATACCACCCGAACCTGATAACCCGATTCTTTATCGGGTCGGGTTGCGGGTGAGTTTTTAAAAATGAAAACCCAACTCAACCCGACCCGATAAGACCCGATAACCTGTTAACCCGACCCGATAACACCCCTAGCTAGCGACGCTTGGTTTGTAGACTTTCTATTTTTTGTTATTTGTTACACACCTTACTCTAAACATTCTCACATCTCATCCATACCCACTTAATCTGAAGCCTAAATGATACAACCCGCTAAATGCTTCTTTAGATATATACACTTGGTAATAAATTTGGTCACGACTGAGCTATGAGTGTGATTTCTCTTACTTACTCCACCAAATAATAAAATGAGGGGATGAGTGAATTATACTTCATTTCTTTCGTGAGGTGCGTAGAAATGTGAATCAAGCAAGAAAATCAATGGGTATTGTCAAACATATCGATCTTTCGCCAAATAAGCATAAACGATGAGTCATATCTCGTACTTGTACCTGGTAGACTTGCATCATTTCTTTCTAAATCATTCTTATGTACCATGTGGATTTGTTTTCTTTAATTCTAGATTTGCTTGAGGGCAAGCAAAGGTTAAGTGTGAGGGGATTTGATAACGCTTAAATTATACATGTTTTTAGTCGCGTTATCCGTACCTTTGTATATGTTATTTAGTTATATTTATATGATTTAGTTACTTAATTGTATCAAAGTGTGTATGCAAGTATATATATAGCCAAATACAAATAAAGGAAGAAAGAGACAAAAAAATAGCAAATAAAAGAAGTTTTATACAAGTACGAAGAATCCCGCATCAAGGGCAAGTTCGGAAGCTTTTTCAAGAGTAAAAAGAACAAACCATACAAGCTTCCAAGCCCCAAGATGATGAACAAGTCAAGTTTGATTTGAGAACAAAGACCCACGATCGAGAAATATGCAAACGGGAAGCTAAATCAAAGAAAAGGAAAGAATAATAAAGCTAAAATGAATCCAGACGAAAGGCTCATCTCTCAGGTCGTTTTGACCAAAAGTCTACTAAAAACACATCCAGACTCGCGACCTGAGCTCGCAGACTTTTTGACCTGAAGCTAAAACTGATTCCAGCCGTGCGGCCTGGATATCCAGACGCGAGTCTGGATGGATTTATGATTTTTCATGTTTTGTCTGAAGCTCCATGAAGGATCAAGACCCTTCTAGATTGATTTTTCCTTATAATTTAATAACCCTTAGGCCCCAAGCACAACATTTAATACCCTAAGGGCTTGGTACTAGTATAAATAAGACCCTTTGGCCTTGGTTCACACACACTTTTATCATTTTCTCTCTCAATCATTACTAGATCTCTCCACTCTCTCTTAAAGCCAAAAACCCTTCCTAAAATTCCAGGAATTTTACGGGAACTAGAAGGAAGAAAGAAACATCATTCGGAGGTCAAGAATATCAAAGAATCATCGCCAATCTTTAAGGCATCAAAGCCTCATCATTTGTAATCTTATTAGAATTTTTGTAAGACCTTTAATTATGTTTTCTAGTACTAAAGATTCTGAGTTTATATCTTTGTTTGCTATGAGTGGCTAGTGCCTTTATTCACTTGATTAGATAATGTTTGTGATATGAATATTTGCGTTTGATTGTGATAACATGTTTTAATTCAATTTCAAGCTAGTTCTAAGATCCATCTATGTTTATGATTCATAGTGACATTGTTTTATCAAATCGGGTTGGTTGTTAAGAGTTTCATAGGTCGAAAGGGTTATTGTTAACAATCAATTGTTGTCTTTTGTCGATGATTGGCTACCTTTTGTATTGACCATTTCTTAAGCGATTTGATCTAACAAGAAACATGAGTGTGGGTGTTAACATGTTTGTGAAACGAACCACGAATTAAACTTATTAAAATTAAATTGGTCTTGAATTGAGTGATTAAACTTAAAGCTTGTTTTTATAATTTTAGATCTTGACGAGGATCGAGAGTCTTAAAAACAATAGATTAGATCACCATCTAATTATCACAATTATACATGTCAAAGTATTTATCAGAATCTTGCAAGTCGGATTATTCAAACTAGTCCAATCAAGTGTAGTTTTTAATCATTTGAATCTTCATTATTATTATTTGCTTGTTAGTTATTTAAGTACTCACGCTCTCTTAAAAAATCATCAATTACGTCAAAATCCTCGCGAACGATCCCGGCTTACCATTTAAACCTCTTGCTACTACGGACGAGTACACTTGCTCGTGTGTGTCGCCAAAAATCCCGGTAACCGTGTTATAAATTTAAAACTTGCACACATCGTGACACATCACAGGGCAACACTAAGGAAAAAGTGATTGCAGCCATGTTGTGTCGAACAACTTTTCGTACGGGTCTGCATTTGCAAATATGAGCCCCTAGAATTTAATACCGACATAACGTTGTGCTTGATAAACATTGTTTACATCTGATATCACACCGACTGTGTGACACAGCCATGGGGGGATGATGAATACGATCCGGATGCTAGGCTTGCACTTCTTGCCAATCTGATGCTTTTATCTGAGCTAGTCATTTTTTTTCGAGCATCGATATTTCTGTGTTTTTCTAAAATGTTTAAATTCAGATAATGATGAAAACGGGAGCATGAAATTTACCGCTTCATGATGTATACTGATTATTGAGCAGCTTATTAGTGTCTAGAACATCAAATGTGATGTCCTACGCGCGGATAAGCTGTTCAAGAATAAGATATCGCATCAACAATTGACAATCCCTATCTTAGTCTATACCAAAAAAAATCTGTGTGTTGTATGTATTATTTTAAAACCCTTTTAAAAAACAATCTGGTCAATACATATATGCCTTTTTTTTCTATATTTCTACAGGCGTCCAATTAGCAAACGACACAAACGGTTATTAATTCTTCTACTGCAGGTTGTACCCCAATTCTCTTTTCAATTAACTATACGGACGTATTGGGAATAAGCAATGTCTTCTCTTACATTCATGCACGTAAAAGACGTTTATCATGAACAGAATGCGTTCTACCAAAGAACAATCAGAAGCTGAAGAGAACATAGTGGAAAATGATTTGGTGCAAATCAGTTTATGCCATGTCCTCTTCGGTTTCCCATTGTTCTTTGTAAAAGACCATTCTATTATAAAGAATGTTGTCAACCAAAGAGAATGACGTGACACGTAGTAATAACTCACATAGGCTATCCTTTCGGAATCGAAAAAATGGATAATCCCGCGCTCCGCAGCGGAGCGCGGGTTGAAATCCTCGTTATTAGAAAAGAAAAGAAAATGAACAAATTTGAGGGTAACAGAGCCGTGTAACATTACAGAGGTTTATAAAGAAAAAAAAATATTAACGTTAGATTATTAGGTAAAATGAAGGTAAAGTTGTAATTTGTATTGAAGTGTGTTATATAAGCCCAAACCATCACAGAAAAGCTACACTTTTGTGGCTTATCAAAACACAAACATATAAGCTCATAAGCCCACTCATATAAGCTTAGCCAAACACTTACTTTGAATTTATATGAATCATATAAGCTAATAAGCTCATAAGCCCACCGTATAAGCTAAAACAAACACCCCCTAATATTGCAAGTTATAAAATAGTTTAAGGACCACTTTGTACATAATCCTAAAAACACAAGTAGTTGAAACATGTAAAGTACTAGATCTACATCGTGCTCCAAACTCAACTCATGTTTCACTTGATTTATGTTGAACAAAACATGCCAACACCCAAAAATGGCAACATCAACATTAGCAACTAGAACTTCACAAAAAACGCTTCCAATAATCTTCTCACTTTCACTATTTTTCGTCATCATTTTCATATACACCAAACCAGCTCTTGATTCCCATTTTTATTACATCTACACACGACTTGATCCAAACACCCCACTTAATTCCAACCCCATAATCCAAACACCACCCATTCTTGAACCCAACTCAACCAATCAAGAACTCACTAATGACAACACTATTTCCAAAACTGGAACTGGGTTTAATGAATCTGATACCATAGATGAAAACCCAGTTTTTGAAATTAAATTAAATGATACACAGTTGGCTAATGATGAGCCAAATGCAAGTGAAGCCCATTTTTATAAAGATGAAGTGGAGTTGGTTAAAAAGAGTGTGGAGTGGGGGAGAAGGTGTGATATGAATAATGGGAAATGGGTTAGAGATGATGAGAATTATCCTATCTATAAAAGTGGATCTTGTCCTTTTGTTGATGAAGCTTTTGATTGTAATGTTAATGGAAGAGTTGATGATGATTATATGAAATGGAGGTGGGAGCCTGATGCATGTCACCTTCCAAGGTTGGTTTTTTTAGTACTTTTTGTTATTGGCATTGATTAGTACTTAGTGGGTGTTTAATGATTGTGATTTAACTGTGTTTAAGAATAAGTTATTAGCTTTAACATGATGGTAATGTGTTTGATGATCGTAATCATAGATCATTTATTAACTTGATTTATGTCTGATTAAGCAAAAGTTATTAGCATTAAGCCATTAACTTGATGGTAATCTGTTTAATGATTGTGAATTTAGAGATGGCAAAATACGTGGGTCACGGGTTTAAACGGGTCCGTGTCTGGATGGGTCTTCTAGAAACATTGGTCTAATTGGGTCCGGGTGTAGATAGGTTTTGGTTGGGTTAGTTAAAAAAAATTGTATTTTTTTAATAAAAGATGAAAAAAGTGAAAAAGAAAGTAAAAAAAAAAAATTGACCCGCCAGATTAATTGGGTATATAATTGCATTTTTTTTATCAAATAACCAATTAGACCCGTCTATAGTATTCACGGAGACCCAACTAGACCATCTTCTAATAGAATTTTACCCAACTAGACCCATGTTAACCAATGGGTCTCAAATTGCCACCTATAATTGTGATCATAGATCATTTAATTGTTCTGACTAGTTAATGTTTGGTAGGGGGTATGTTTGGCACTTGGTATTTTTAGTCGATTTTTTAGAGTAAGCGTTCGTTTTCAAAAGAACATCAGCTTGCTGAAATGAAAGCATTGTTTGGACACAAAGCTTTAGCTTTTATGTTGGATAAATACGAGTAACAACATTAACCTACTGAAAAGTATTCTTCAGAGCTTTTTACCCAAATACTTTTTTACAATAATAGTGTACCTAAGAGATGTTAATGTGTGTTTAAATCCCGGTCATGTTACACCTTTTAGCTAGAGTTATTATAGTAACGTCAAACACTAATATAATCTAATTTTGCCTAGCATACACTTAGTTAAGTTAGAAGTGTCCATACTTCTATTCTAAATGTAGTTTACCTTTCAGTATGGGTAAGATAGAATGATTATTAATGTTATAATTATTTCTTAATGACTACTAGTAATAGGTGAAGAAGCAAGTTTTCAGATATTTATGGGTACCCAACACGAGTGACTGATTATGAGCTATGGCTATGTATGTGTTTAGGTTCAATGCAACTGATTTCTTGGTGAGACTTACAGGAAAGAGATTATTGCTCGTTGGAGATTCCATGAACCGGAATCAGTATGAGTCACTTCTTTGCCTTCTATATGAAAGCCTTCCTGATAAGAGCAAAATGTACGAAATTCACGGCTACAAAATATCGAAGGGGAGAGGTTACTTTGTTTTCAAATTTGAGGTAATAATTAGGATATTCATTAACTTCATACACGAAACGATCACTGATGTATTTCTATAATCTTGTTTTTTCAAAATTAGTCTTGTTGCAGAACCATTATTAAGGGTTGTCATTCATCCAAATTTTATCCATTTTCAAATCATGGACATTATATGTTACTGAAGTTCCAATGGATACGGACTAAAGTTATCTCTTTGCAGGATTATAACTGCACCGTTGAGTTTTTGAGGTCTCATTTTCTTGTGAGGGAAGGAATTCGTAAAAATGCACAAGGAAACTCAAATCCAACATTATCAATGGACGTTATTGATAAATCAGCTGGACGTTGGAAGAAAGCTGATATTCTCGTCTTCAATACTGGACATTGGTGGGTTCATGGAAAAACTAGTAGAGGGTATGTATGTGATTTCTTATATACAGTCTTCCATATCTTGATCTATATTTTTAGTTATGATTCTTCTTAAACATATATTCATAATAAACAAACCAAATTATTTTATCTGTAATGAGAAAATTGCATAGTTGATACTTTTCTAGCTTTTGTTCAATATTTCCATAAGATCTTGTGTATCTATAAGAAAATTTGTATACGCAAGTTTAGTAACTAATAAATTTTTTGGTAATGCAGGAAAAATTATTTTAAAGAAGGGGATTACATTCATCCAAAGTTTGATGCTGTTGAAGCTTTTAGGAGAGCTATGAAGACATGGGGAAAATGGATTGATAAGAATATGAATAAAGAAAAGTTGGTATTCTACCGTGGCTACTCATCTGCCCATTTCAGGTAATGCCTTTCTTGTCTCATTCTTATCTTTATACAAGAGGGATTCTTTGACTTTTGGAGTCAAACGGACCCCTGCTCATGTTCAGGAATCAGGATACCCATGGTCTGTATCAAAAACATAACTCCAACTATTCCCTGCTAGTCAAATGTAGAATCAAAGTTCTCTTATGATTCTAAGATAAAGATGTCATTTTTTTATGTTGAAAACTCTCTCTTTGACCCCAGAAGTCAAGCCTCGATTTTGTCCTAGTTCTAGAGTTTCTGCTTTCACTTTTGTCAAATGTGACAATTTTGACTCAGCTATTTAGTAAGGGCTAGTACGGGTCACACATTATCTCTAACACATCTACAATCGCTTAAAGTGTATGTTAGTGCTTAAAACTCAAAAATCATGATAGTCAAATATCGTATTACTATTGACATAATATAGACTTTAATCATATTTAAAAAAGTTATATTTCAACTGAAAAAAGAACCCTGAGACCTATGCATACCCATTTTCACTAGTTACCCGACACGCCTATTCTGCCACCTTCTGTTTTGTTCTGTTTCAGTTCTTAAATTGTAGAGAGTATAGAAATCACCATATTTTTCTTGTGTCTTATTAAAACAGAGGTGGAGAATGGGATTCAGGAGGAACATGCCATGGCGAAAAAGAGCCCATCAAAAGTGGACGGATCATCGACAGCTATCCACTAAAAATGAAAATAATTGAGGAAGTGATCCAAGAAATGAAATTCCCAGTTGTACTTTTAAACGTTACAAGGCTGACCAACTTCCGTAAGGACGGTCACCCATCAGTTTATGGTAGGAACGTGACTGGTTTGAAAAAAGTGTCGACTAGAAGGGAAGATTGCAGCCATTGGTGTCTTCCAGGAGTTCCTGATGCTTGGAATGAACTCATTTACGCCACATTAGTTGCTCAAAACAAGGTAACCGGTTAATGATCAAACTGCAAAAGATGGTCAAAGATCGGTTTAAAGGATGGAACAGGTGTTGTTTGTAGTCAATTATACAAGTTTTTGATGGCATGGTACGAGTAAATTATAGATACAGTGGCTTCTCCTAGCTTGGGTGAATCTAGATGTAGCCCGGGATCATTTTTCGGAGCGAGTATGTGGTTGTTCTATGTATAACATTGTATAAGACTGTAATTTTAATGATGAAAAGAGGGCTTCAACTCTCTTCATTAATGTACAACATTCAAGTTGTTATGCGTATCTCTGAGTGATTTTCATCCAGCTTAACCAACGTATACCCGCAAGACATGATCAAGCTGCACTAACTTATAGCAGAAACTACGACGCATATGTTTTTTATATATAAGAATTACAAATGACTTGTATAAATGGATAAAACCCGATGATCAGTTTATGCAAGTCAAAAGTATTAAAAGACATAAATACAGAGCAAAAAGGGTAAAAAAAAATTGTCTTTTCTCCTTAACCATTACTATACGGAGCAGAAAATGTAACCATTACTATATGTAAAAAAATTGTCTTTTCTTCTTAACCATTACTATACGGAGCAGAAAATGTAACCATTACTATATGGAGCAGAAAATGTAAATGAAGGGGGTGTCACTGACAAATAAGGGTACCCTTATAACCAAGGTTATAAATAGCGTGAAGCGTGACGTAGCGGCATAGCCAAGCCTCAAGCTTTAGCGTGAGGCGTTGCGTC
>BQNB010131629.1:0-18754 GCA_026074375.1 Tanacetum coccineum
AATACGAAGGTCATATGAGTATATGATGATAAGATCTGATATTTTTGTTTAAATGTCCATTTTTGCTGGTACCTAAATTACATGAACTCAAGGCAGGAGACGATGGTACTAGACCTTATTTAGTTGCACTATTGAAACAGTATTAGAAAGATTGTGGTAGGCAAGACACACACTTATATATAGAGGAAAATATTACCAAAACTTTTACATTCCCAAAGTAACAAAGTTTGCCTTGGTGAGAAAGAGGATTAACATGTAGACCAAATTGTTCATAGTGTGACAACAAAGCTTAATAAAGCTTCAGGGAGCGAAAAACAAAGTTCGGATGCGTACCTGTAGGTTTTAAGGATTAATGTCAATGTGGTAAACCTCAATTGTATGAATATATGCTAGAGCTCTAACAATCTATAACCAAGTGACTGTCGTCAAAATCTCTCAGAATGTTTGATGCACAATCCTTAAAAGATGTGATAAGTGCTTAATTACACATATCTTTTACCTTCAAAAACGAGCTTAAATGATCAAAAACAGACAAAAACTGCCAAATATTCAAAGTAATCCTCTAGAAACTTTCCAGTTATGTGCTGCTACATTGTGGTTGATTATAAGAGTACATGTACATAGTTCGATCTAACGGTCCAGAACCAGCAGTGAATGCATGTTGGTTTAACAAAAAGATTACTTGCATTGAAAAATAGAGACGACAGGATTTAGGCCATTTTCTTCATGACCGAACCAATGAAGTTTGACCATCGATTTCAAATTAAGGGCTGTTTAAATTAGTTTAATGTAGAAATCGTTTACGGGGTGTTTGGGTCTGTTGCCTACATATGCACAACTTTAAGAGGTGTGGCTCATTATGCTAATCACCATTTTTAAGTTACGTGTTTTTAAGAAAAATAGTTTTTTTCCCCGTTATCACCTTATTGTATTGCAAAGTAATGTGGTAAAAAAAAGAATCTTATAACGTACGACAAAATACTTTATTGAAGATCTAAATCTTAAAAACATGTTTGAACAGGTTTTGCAGAGGGGGTCTTTATTATGGAATGGTGTTTGGATATGATAACGTGCTAACTGGTGGCCGGGGGTAAAATATCGTTTAATACATGTTGGGAGTTAGGTTTCATTGTAGGATGGATGGGATCATAGAGAACATGTAATTGTCAATCGGGGAGCTGGACTAAAACGGTCGAGGTTTGTATCATGCTTTCTTAATAGCTTTAATTTATTGTTTGGATAGGTAATGGTAATGGCTAATCGCATTGAAAGGTAACCACCTTCTTTCTACATGTAAACAGGGATATTGTGGCTAATAAATACGTGTCACAAGCTGTCATAGAACATGATGATGCCATACAACATGCAGAAGAAATATCAAAGAAAAAAATATCCTCAAGCTGATCATCAAAAGGATGCTCATCAGGTAACCTTTTATTGTGGGTCAAAATGGGTCACGTAAGGTTGGCCAACCGTGCAACACTTTCTTTTCCATGATATTTTGACATTATTAGATAATTAAATAAGGGTATAAAGACTTATTTACGAGGATATAACTATATAAGCATTAAATGGGTCGAATAACCGAAGGGTTATTTGTAGAATGATCTATGTTGAGTAGACCCAAAGGATTTCTTTTTTATCTGTGGTTTTGATTATATTTTTTAGCTAAGTTGCCATCATAGCATAAGGCAAATGATAGGTTTATTAGTTATAAAAGTTAAAATTGTCACCATTATGCCTCCTCTATGTATGTGTATCGCAAAACATCAAATCTACTCAAGAAAATATGTCAATCAGATCGCCACCACAATGTACGAAGCTACTTTAGAACTAGAACGTAAAGGTTATGTAAATATTATGATTGTATAGCTTTATAATTTTCCCTTTCGGTGTTCTTATACTTTTTTATATCTGATCCTGTTGTTGTGCAGGCACACCGACCTCACAAAGACATTAACCAAAAGCGCATTGTTGTATAATTGTCTTGTATGAAGTTTCTATGGAAGTATGTATGCACACAACACACAACGTACTTCTTCCTAAGTCACCAAAATCCAATCTTTCCTCTTTAAGAATGAAGTTGGCAGAAGATGATATAGATGAAAGTTTCATTGCCGGATCACGAAAGCTGATTCATCAAAGGTGACGCAAGCTGGATAATAATGTCAATCATCGAAGTGCATTGAATGTCAATCATCGGAAGCGCATCAGAGAGAACAAGAAAGTAAAACCCGGGCAGGAGAAAGAGAAGAATCGATAATTAAACATTCAAAAGCAGCTGGAATGTCAAGCAGCAGAGGCGAAACGCCGAGAACAACACAGTAAAAAATTAGCATAAAACATTTAAAAACGACGGTTAGTAACCTGCAAATTTAATCATTTAATCGTTTGAAATTATTATAGCTTACATAATTAAATGGACAAAAAAAGTATTTGGTTAGTCAAGGCAAACTAGAATTGGTCGTTTAAAATAATGGATACAAAAGTGTGTGAACAATAATTTTTAGTTGGATTATGGGTCCGAAAGAAAATGTTCATACACAATATTGAAAGAAAAAAAAGTCTATCTTATTTTAATGCAAAATTTGTTAGGAAAAATAACGAAAAGCATATGATTATACGAAAGGAGTTCCATATTTGAATTGCTTTTCAATTTGTGTTCCCTTTTTATCTGGGTTGAAAATGTCAGCAATGTCTAAAAGAACTGTTGCATTTACCTTGAGATGGAAGCTTGGCTCTTGCTCGACTTGGTCTGCTGCATATATGACGCTCGATAAAGTTGTTGATTAGCCCCACGCTCCGCAGCGAAGCATGGGCTAAAAACCTTGTTTTATCTAAAAATGAAGATACATAACAAAGATTAAATAGAGTGGGAAAAGAATTAATGGTTAAAAAATGACATAGAAATTAATAAATGAGGTGGAAATTAAAAAAGTCAAATTGACCGGTTTGACCGATAACAAAAGAAATAAATGGGCTACTATAGGTTTCGGTAGTTCATAATGATATTTTTTTGTATATTGTTCATAATGAGACACTGAATATAATAAATTGTTCATAAATGGTGTTTACCCAATTTAGAAATGCAGAACATCACTTGACATACAAGTTACTTTATACTAAATGACCTATGTCTCGATCATCAAAATGTACAAATGGTGTTAAATATGGATTCGAATAAGCAAACATGCCCTAAAGTGGCTTGGTGGGTTGAGTATTCAATTGCTTGTTTCATAAGGTCGTGTGTTCGAGGAAAGCTTATGACCCAAGACAGAATGGAAAAACGTCAAAATATTACAGATTTGAAATGTGTATGCAATAAATGTTTAGACTCTCATGATCATCTGTTTTTCAAGTGTGATTATGCTTTAAAAGTATGGAAGGAAATGTTGAAGAAATCCTATAATCTGCAGAACAAGACTCAATTAATGGAAATTGTGGATATAATTTCCAATGGGAGTAATAGAAATAGTATTGGTATGGTGGTCACTAAGCTAATGATAGTTGCTTCTGTCTATATGTTGTGGCAAGAAAGAAATCTGAGATTAATCAGAAGTGAAAGCACAACTGAGGAAATCTTATGCAAAGTTATCTCAGAACAAGTGAGGAACAAGCTTATGAGTTTGAAGGTAAAGAAAACATCTAAAGTAATCATTGAGGCTAAAAAGTAGAATCTGCAATGGAATAATATGTCCCTTATAGCCATCTGAAGGTTCTCACAAGGCTTTTGAGGTTTTAAGGGGTTAGGTATCTGAATTAAAGTGAAGTGGAATTTGCTTGTGTCCATATCTTAGAAGGACAGTATTGTGCAGGCCTTACAGTGGATTGTGTCTTGTAATTTGAAGTTTTCTTGGTGTGACTGTACTTACTTGACCCCCATAGCCTCCTTGATTGGCCTTGGGAGGGATCTGGGAGCCTATGTGTGGGTCTGTAAGAGGTCTAGTTCAGGAAAATGTACCATAAGGTAGAGTAGTCCATTGTGAAGGGTAAAGGCTTGGGAGGACAGTGTATGATGGGTGATTTTGGTCCTCCATATACACTGTCAAAGGAGGAAAGGTTGGATCTAGGTAAGGGTGAGTGTTCCCTGTCTAGTGATGCCCTTCTTTTTTTCCCTTTTGTTTATCCAGTGAGGTTGCAGCTGCTGGTTATTCATGAGGTGAATGGGTTGAGAAATGTAGCTATGATGGGTATAGCCCTTTACTTAGGGTGAATGGGTGCTATATCTTCCTTGTTGATGCCTTCTCTTTTGACCCAACCATGTTATGTTTGGGTTGATTTGAGTTGGAAATGTAGACAAGAAGATATGGTTTGGTGCATCAAAGGTGAATTGAAAGTAGTCTCTGTTTTGTCCTTGATACTGTAAGCACAAGTCTGGCTTATTAGTTTCTAGTATAGTCTGATCTTGTGGCTATGAAGTTTAGTATTGGTTGTCTGTTATCTGTTGTTGTATTTGTAATGGTGTATTCAAAGGGGTTGGCATGTCTTCTCCTTTGTAGTATGTTGTAATTGTTTGATGTTTATAATATAAGTTTACCTTTGCACCAAAAAAAAGGTCGTATGTTCGAGACTTCGAGGTGCTCGCCTAACATTCAAACACAAAACTAAAACTGAAAATCGAACAACTAAATTATGCGTTCACCTCATGTAGTTTGGACTCTATGATTCCACGTTAACTAGAAAATGACTTATCAAACTGAGTTTTAATTTACCGGGGAAACCTTTTACCCAAAAAAAGACCGATCAAACTGAGTGTAGATTTTATATACATAGGTTTTGGACAAGGAAAAAACTAATACTCCGTATTATCTATGATTCATTTATCCGTGAACGGAATCGTAAAAATCCCTCAAGGCACCCCCAGGTGCGAGTAATGGACCGACTAGCTCGTAAAAAACATGGTTCGTATAACAGTTTGAGAATCAAAGAATGGCTTTAGTATTCATTGTCATTGTTTGGTTAGCATCATTTCATTGTAAAGGGTGGCTTTTTTCTTTAGCAATTCTCGCTTGTTTTATGTATATAAATTGTAGTAGTAATATAGGTTCAATTAATATATATAATACTATTGAATAAGTCACATGTAAGCCAACTTTTATTAAATACTGAGACTAATACTAGCAATAAGGAAAGTGTATGGTGATGCAAGTAAGTGTTTTCAAGTTTGGAGAAATTTCATCTATATGTAAAAACTTCAAATTACATTAATATCTTTGCAAATATGTCCAAACATAAAAATAAATTATAACTCAATTACTTAAATCTTCTATTTTCTTTTCTAAATATTAAAAAACATAACAAATTACATTTGTGCCCTTCAGATCTTAATTAAAGAAATCAATGTTCATTTAATCCCCAATCTCTTGGTCATTTCGTCTTTCACTCGTCTGCAAGCTCCATCCCAATTACACTAACTGCAAATTGTTTCACTAGTTTTATTGGGTCACTATTATATAAATGTGTAACAATTAATATTGAGATAATGACACATGCATGTGACAAAACAGTTTTATCTTTTTGTTTGAAATTATTATCTAATGTGTTATTTAAAATAATACCAAAGAATTAATAAATACAATGGGTCTTTGAATCATGGTTTATATGATTTCAATTTTGTGATTTTGAGTAATATATCTTTTAATTGTAACTAAGTGTTAAAGGGTAAAATAGTTATAGAAATTATTAAAATAGAGTTTTAGATATTGAATACATTTATTTAAAGTATAGTTGTATATTTGAGTATTTTTGTGAATATTAAACTTTTGAAAAGATATCGATGTAATTAGAAATTTATAAAAATTAATGTGATTTAGATTTTTTTCTACTAACTCTTATATGTCTTTGCAAAGTTTGCATTTCTTCAGGAGCTTAATGTGTTTAGGGTTAAAAAGTAATTTGGAGCTGCTATATAAACATCTCATTCTTTTCACTTTAGATAGTTTTTTAGGGTTTTATTTTCTGTGTGTTTTAATCTTCTCTTAAACCAGTCGTGTAAACTATGTGTATTGTTTCTTTCATTTCTTCTTGTAATCGTACAAACTCAAAACTGTTGTAACACCCCAAAACCTAATGACTAGAATGTCATCGGATGAGTTTGACTATGACATCTATAAGTTTGAAGTTAATCAACCAAATAGTTAAACTTTAAGTCAATGTGTTATGTAATGGTTATGAAAAGTTTAATGTGGCCCAAGTATGAAGAAAGAGGACTTAGGGGATCATTCTTGCCATAAAGGCAAACTCACAACCAACTTGTGACTAGAAAATCTCTCGACTTTCTACACACTTCATTGGGTATGTGTGTTGGGCGTGTCGACCTAAACAAAGAAGAAAAGGAAAGATGGGATATTCCAAATGATGAATCTTCATCAATGAATAATATCTATTACAATAATTCCACAAATAAGTAATCACTAATCCTTAACTAGTTTTGAGTTAGGGTTTATGGAGACCAATTAGGGGGGGTTTTGTAAAGATGATTTTAAGTTAATGTAGCATTACTATAGTGTTATAGGGTTAAATCCCTTTAATGGGTTATGATCAATTTGATAAAATTTGAGGCTTTTCATCATATGATCAAGATATGATCATATAAGGACTAGAGATCATAAAGGGTATGTTCATAGGTTGTATAAACCCTTGTTATAGTGTTGCATAAATACGATAATAGATTTTTATGATGATTATTGATTAGAATTCAAGGATTGATGATGATGGGGTTCTTGATAATTTAGCTATGGATTTAAGGCAAGTAAATTGATGATAATATGATGTTGTATTGATGTTTACCATATTATGTGTTATATGTTATGTGTTTGTGTTATGTGGAAGATAGAATAAGGATTTAATAGTTGATGGTGTAATGTGATTGGTTTAAGATTTGAACAAGGGCTAGTTGGCCTAACTAGCAGCGAAGGATACGACTAGACTAGTTGTGGGACTACTTAAGGCATGTGTGAGGTTGGTTTAAAGTATTATATGCAAGAAATAGTATAGATGAGTCTTGTGGATTAATGTCATGTGTATATGATGCTAATATGGGCAAAAGATGTATAATGCCATGTTATTCCATTTTACTTACTAAGCGTAACGCTTACGGTTTAGTTGTTGACAATTTTTGTAGGTATCATTTGATGCAAGTGAGGTCTTGATATAGGCTATGACAACCGTCAATTTTGAGTTTACATTTATTTATAAACTTGAACGTTTTATTCCAAACAAGCAAATTTTAGACTTTAACTTATAACCGTGAGGTTATCCTGCGTACAACGAAAAACAACTTTAAACTTATCCTGATTTTAGACTAAGTTTAGTTTACATATATTAACTACATTATCATACTCATGAACATATTTTACAAGTCGTATGCATTAAACATTTCAACTTTTACATAAGTCATTTAAACTTGCATGATTTTGCATGTATGGATACACAAATTACCCAACACTTCATCACCTTTTATATACTTACATAACTAATACTTATACTTTCTAAAATTACATTTATTATCCTCTCATTCCCTACCTACCACTTCTAGAAGTCTTCTTCTATAAAGGGTAACTAGACAACATGCTTTCTAGCTTGGTTTACCTCCAATTCCTTTCGCATGCTAACACATTTAACTAGTAAACATAGAAGACAAAACCCCCTCCTTTCTTCCCCTATTTGGCCGGCTCCTACAACCCCCATAAGGCTCAAAATATGCCTTATATATTTTCCATAACATACACATGTGACTAAGGGTATTTCATTCAACTTACCATAATTGTTTCCTATATATACAACACTACCTAACACTCTTCTCATTCATTACCAAACAAACACTTTTCATACTCTTTTCTCTCCATAATTTTCGGCAGCGAGGGTGGGAAAACAAGGGTATTCAGAGCTTGGTTAAGAGTTATACAAGATTATTGGCTAATGGTTGATCAAAGCTAGGGTTTATACTTCAAAAACTAGGGTTTTCTAGTGTTCTTGGGTAATCTTGTGCATATTTTGATCTAATCATCATCATTCATTGTAAGTATCATATTTTCATGTTTTCATACATTTTAAACATATCATACATGATTTATATCACCTACATATGCTTGTTGTGTAAGAAAAATAGATTTAAAACTTATTTTACAAACCCTAAACTAATGCAGTTTTTCGTATCGCCTTGTGTGCTCGTAATGGAAACTCTAGGGTAATCTATGGGAAAATATCTTTTCATAGTCTTTTAATACAGTGTGTTAGCTAAATTTCAATTTATAAAAGTCGAGTTTCGGACGTTTTAGCCATATATATAATCGGGGCAACAAGTTTTGCAGAAAATAAGTCATGTTCGGAATTTCATATAAAATCAACCGTATGGAGTTAGAAGTTATGCCACCCGCCGTTTTGAAGGTAATTGATCCTAGTTTTATGGTAAAAGTAGTCTCAAGGGATGATTTGTAATATATTGTTGTCAGTTTATAAAATAATAGCAGAAGGTCAGATGTAGGTCATGGCGTTTCCGCTAAAAGTTTTAAATATTTTGAGTAAATTGCATGGTTCGTCCCTGTGGTTTAGTCCAAATCCCTATGGTCGTCTCTGATCTTTTTTTTCCCGATCATCCTTAAAAACAAATTATGTAACACCGTCCATCCCTATCTCTAACGATTGTTATCTTTCTTTGTTAAGTCCAATCAAGCCCACTCATGTGTCACACACGTGAGGGTATTTTTGTCATTTTGACTATTGGTATTTTTTTAGAAAATAAAAAGTTAAGTACACCGTAAAACAATGACCACCAAAATAAGGAAAACACATACAAGATATTGCTTACACATTTAATTTAATATTCAATTCATCATTAACACACAAAATAAAATACACTATTCAATTCATCATTAACACACACAATAAAATACACACACAAACACAAGCAGTACCTCTCAAATACTGAAAAAACACATACACACTTATCCTAATCAATAATAGAAAAAACACATACAAACAAAAAGAAAACACATAAGCACAAGCAGATTTATACCTTTCAACAACTGAAAAACACTTACACATTTATCTTAATCGAAAACCCTCTTAACCTTGTTCTTAACAATAATGAAAAATCTTATATCTCTCAACAACTGAAAAATCACACACACAAGCAGATCTATAACATAAGGTGAAGACGGCGGTCACCAGCAACCAGGCAGCAGCGACAGTCACCAGTGGCCAGGAGCGATGACGATTCTAAAAATTATTTAGGTAATTTGGTTGGTTTTATAAATCAGTTTCACATCAAATCTTTGTTTTATAACTAGTTTTGAAATTTGATTGGAGGTGTGTTTGTTGTATGTTTTTGTGGGCAGCTGTGTAGGAAGTCTGTAGATAATGATTAAAGGGTTATGGTGGTGGAGCTGTGGCGGATAGGGATAGGTATCAGGTGTAGGCGTGTGGTGGGTAGGGGTTATAGAGGAGGATAAAGATGATGATTTGGATGTAGTGTTGTTTTGCGTGTAATTAATTTGATAGTAAGGTGGAATTATTGTGGAAGCACCAAATTATTACGTTTTGATGATGAAAAATGGTGATAAAAATCATTTGCAAAGACATGTACCATCTTGTGTTTTTTTTATCTAAAAGAAAATACCAACAATCAAAATGACAAAAAGACAAGGACAAAAATACCCTCACATGTGACGCACGTAGGTGGGGTTAACTGAACTTAACAAAGATAAATAATGATCGTTAGAGATAGAGATGGATGCTGTTACATAGTTTGTTTTTAAGGATGAACGAGGCAAAAAACAAGATCAGGGACGACCATAGGGATTTGGCCTAAACCACAGGGACGAACCATGCAATTTACTCAAATATTTTTGGTCATGTTGAAAAAGGGGGATTTCAAAAACACTTCGTTAAAATTATCTTTCTTTCGTTAGTCTATCATGTCATCTTGCATTTCACATACATGTGTTGATTATATGTTCTTGTTTGATTATTTATCTTGACGTTATCTTGGTATTTGATAACTATTTGATTAATTCTCAAATGCGTAAACCTTAGGAAGGTTTTGTTTCTTTTTTTTACTTTTATGCTTATATATGTGATACTAAATGTTAAGGCTTAAACATGACTTGCATGATTCTAACGTTTGAAGTAATTTTGTCTCTTATATGATGTCTCGTGTGATCTCATAATTTGTCATTTTAATACATAATAATTTTGATATGGATATATCTATGTTTGAAAGCTCTTGTCCCTTGTTAGCATTCCTTAAATCTATATGTATGTTGGTCTAATTTATACATGCTTAAACAAAGTTTGCATGATCTTTTCATCTTGCTCCTTATATGACATTGTTACATGATTTATTTGCTAATTGTGCACTTATATTATGTCAAAGTATTTTTGGTATACATGTAGAAGTCTAGGATTTTTTTTAATCTAGTACATCACAACTTCATTGTCTAAAACACCAGCATTAGATAACATGCCTATTTGTTTCCTTTGACACATATCTTTCATGTCATTTTTAGTGCAATCGATTTACTAATCTAAATCATCTTTTATTATGCTTGTATTTGGATGAAAACTATTTAGTACTTCTTTGCTTAGAACTTTATTAATGTTATGCTGTGAACCTCAGATATTTGCTTGTTTGTTTGTAAACTTGAATATTTATGATCGTAGCAACCTTATTAGACTTGTTATGGTGTTTTTGATATATCATCGACTAGTTTAGGGACCGTTTGGATTAGCTCGTAATTATAGGCTCATACCTTTCTTTGACTCACCAATGGTAATACACTCACTTTAGGACTGCATATAGCTCACTTTTAAGCAAAAAGATCAAACTCAAAAGTGATGATGCTACATTTAGGATTGTTGTTTGTTTTGCAAACAGGTAGATCCTTTTACAGCAAAGGGCAGTTACAACACTAAAAAACCCTTTCATAATGGATCAGACTTACCCTATTCTCAGTCGACTTTTGCTCTGAATTTTGATATGATCATTTCTTCTTTAAACTTGTTTTGAGTAGCTTAACTCTGTCTTAAGAATATCTACTAGTAGGCATTGACTTAGCAAGCATTAAATCAATCTAATGATTGTTTTACAGTAGGCATTTTGCCGTTTGGGGTAGTTAACTTTTTAATCAACACTTTAATTAGGTTATTTATATTTGTATTAAGTTCACCCAATAGTTGGTTTTGACTTATCTAGCTGTTGAGTCCTTCTAAAACTCATAGAATTATCCAATATTTTTCGAACATGTATTATGACATTTTAAGCTAGTTGCAACATATGTACTCCTCTTTTCTTAGTTTAAGAGTATACCTATTTGTGTGTCTATTTGAGAACGTGTTTTATTTGTATATATGTCTATCTATATGTCTACTTGTTAAGTCATTCGTGCAATAATATTTAAACAAGTTTCGTTCGCATTTGTTGGTATAAATGTTAGAACTATCATATTGTAAAATGATATTCTTGCTTTTATATTGTGCTAGATTTAAAACTAACTCATTTGTATTTATGTAGGTTGATAAAGATCGATTTCTTTATCAAGTTAATTTGTGCTCATTCGAACCATATTTGTTTTATTACATGTTCATACATGCATATTCATCATCACCAATTTATTAATAAGCATACATTGTTAGTTGCTTGCATTGTCATCACCATCTTTTGCCACCTATTTCATTACTCACAAAATTATTATATCTAGCACCTAAAGTGCTTCATCAACCTAACAAGGTAAAACCTTTTTATTTCTATCAAACTTGTGTCATCCACCAACTTATCTCCACAAAAAGATTCACCATGAAACTTTCCACCATAACCACAACTCGACAATCATAATCATCTTTGCCTATGTTGTCATAAGCCAAGTGAATTTTGTAATGAAATGCGTCTCATTCTCAAACACATCCTTACAACCTTTAACAACCTCGCCACCAAAACCAACCTCGATAATGCAAGTAGTAGGATTATACTTTTTGGCATTATCATCTTACTTCTAGTTTATTTTTCTAAGAGTTTATTTTGAGAATCATTTTATATACTCATTTTTTTCCTTATGGTTGTATTTCCTTCTTAGTAGAAGACTACACCTCATAAGATGTTTGGGTATATGATCATAATTCTCAAATTTGAGTTGCTTGTGGTTATATCATTCATATTTTGCATCATATATACATCTCCATTTTATATGACTTTCCTTGATCGAACGGAGTATCTTTATTGTACCAATATTTTTTATGTTCATACTTTCATTATACATTAATGTGTATGGCTTCTTGTTCTACGGAAGAATAATTTGCATTTTTCAATATCTTTTTTGGGGTTCACTCATACACAGAGCGGTATATTACTTAACTTATTTGGACGAAGTTTGCAATGATTATTTTATTTTTTAAGTCTATCATCATAGTGGAAACTAGAAGGGGGGTTGAATAGTTTTTACCATTTTAAATAAAACTTAGATTGTCGACTTATGTGAAATCAAAAGATATACACAAGTATATATGATAGTGTTACAATAAGTAAATAAGTAATCTACGAAGTATGAACAGTAAAGATAAGAAAGATCAAACCGATGACACAATGATTTATAGTGGTTCGGCTACGAAGCTCCTCTTCGCCCTACTCCACTCCCCAAGTACCCAACTTGAGAGTTTTCTTTACTATGTCAACAAGCTCCCTTTAGGCGGAGAAAACCATACACGTCGCTTACACTTTTTATTGGGTATAAGCTAACATACCGAGGTTCTACTTTGAGATTAGAACCAATCTAACACACAATGTATTTTGTTCCCTATGTACTAACATATCATACACATAAGATTATACCATACACCAACACTAAGATATACAAGTTGATGTTTATCACAATCGTGATGCACACAACCAATCTATTAACACTTGAATGCTTGGCGTTTCGTAAGTGATTCTTCACTAAAGAGTGGAATGAGTTTGATCACTTGTAATGGATTATGTAACAAGTATAAGATCAAAGAATATAAAATGATTAAAAGATTTCGTTGCAAAAAATATTTGTCAAGAGTTGCTTAAAATGAAAACTTAAAGTTGCTATTTATAGGCAACAATTTGAAATTTAAATGTTGTCCCAGACAGATGTTTGGCTGCTACCCAACGGATCCACGTTTTTTAGTGGATCCGTCTTGTGTATTTGGTGGATCCGTTGGGGGAGTAGGACAATACATTTGTCCATTTTTTGATTATACCCCAGTACTTAAAAATCTGATTTATTAGATTCTTCTAGAAGGAAAATATCTCTTAACATGAATAAAGAAATATTTTCTAGATTAGGGAAGATTTAAAAAGATTTAGAAAGATTGTTTCCACTTATGGTTATTCTTATTTTGTCTTACATGATTAATATAACTAGGTTATAATAAATCATATGTTTACTAAAAATCATTTAGAAAAAGGTTTATGCAAATGATTATGTTTTGATTCAATACAAAATATTTTTTTGATCATTAACTACGTTTAATAATGTCATATTCATACCTTAAGTGATTTGTCGTCGTCAAATAAACTTTCGACTAAATAACTTGTTTACGTAAACTTTTACGTAGTATGACATTATATTTGTTATTATCAAAACATGAATATCATTATATATAAATATCGTTTTTGTGTGAATATTTGTATTAAAAATCTCCTTTTTTTTATGATGACAAAATATAAACTCATGCTTATTTAAAAGTTACTAAATAAGTATTTAGTGGATGAGTTTACAATCTCTCCTCCTCCTTTTTGTCGAAGCAAAAAGTGTTGTAGAGGCGGTCCTTGCAAGTTGACAAATGCTAAGTCACTTGGTTACGAATGCAAAGTAAAAAATAGAGACAATATTGCAAGTGCTCCCCCTTGGTGTATGCTCCCCCTTACTTGGGGCACCAAGGAATCGAGCTATGGATACGTGCTACAAAACAAAGTTAGTATACAAGCAAATATATATATGACAACTACATATGCACACATATACATTTAAGCAATAAACATCCATTATCAACACAACAAAAAAAATAATGCTAAATCCATTATAAGGGATAAAACATAAAATTTGGCATTAAAGCCCATAAGACAAGAAACTTAAACTAGAAAAGAAAAGAAAAATAACTAAAAATCCTAAATCTTGGGATATAATCTTGTCTTCCATATAATCTGGGGGGTTGATGTACTACAAGAGTGGATTTAGTGCGGAAAGTTTGGTGGGATTGACGAAGATCCAAGGTGATGTTGTATGTATGAGCAAATGAAATGAACGCCTTCTTGTAGGCGTTGGAGTTGGTCAACTTTGTTGGTACAACATCTACATATGAGTAGATGAGGATTATGATTAGTGTTTGGAATTAAGTGATCAAGTTTGTTGTGGAGAGAGGGTTTTTCATTTTGTGGAGTGTGTTCTTGAATATATTCTAACATGAGATGCATTTATCGTAATAGTAATCCAATTTCACGTTGGGAGTTACTACAACATTGACATGTCATGAGGTGATAATGGGCTTGTCTTGATTCTAAGACTTCGGGTGGAATGATATTTGGATCATTTGATTTGATTTGAGTTTTAAGAGATGTTCTTGGATGATTTTCCTTTTGATTGTATATGTGGAGTCATTTGAGGAAGTAGACATTTGATATTTAAATATGAAGTTGTGATAGTGTGTCTTATAAATGAAATTGAGTATATGCTTTGGCATGAATGTTCTTGGATTATATAGAGGAGATACTTTATCCTAAGGTTAAGAGGATGAATACAAATAATATGGTGTAAAGGTAGGTTAATCAATTTGTCAGACAACTATTCATACGGATCCACCGTATAGCCACAGATCTAGGTTTAGGGATCCGTAGATCCACGAGGGGTGCAAAAATGACCAGAACATGTAAAGTTATTGCATCAACAAAGATACCTTAAACTTAGCGCAAATAAAACATGCATAGCATTCATAAGCATATAGTTTACCAAAATAGCATAGTTTAGCGTAAAGATACTACAAGCATTTAACGAGATATTATAAAATTCTCTTAAAATAACAATTCATGATTCCTAGAGTTACTTCTAATCTAAAATTGATCCACGTGTGACCAATATCCTAGGAAAGGAGATGATTGGTTTGAACTCTCGACCGATGACGGTGAGTTGGGTATGTCAAGCTTGACTTCTTCAATCTTATTCCTCTTTTTCCCATTCTTCCCATTGATGGAATTCATCATTTGATAGTGCATAACGAATTGTAGTGTATGGTGAGGACAAAAAAGTTTTAGATGTTTAGCAAGGACGAATTGGTATAGACGGGTGATGAGTAAACCGTGTGGAAGAGGACAATCGACTGGATTTTTGACATTCTCAATCTTGTGAGTAATGAAGTAGGCAAGATTAAAGTCTAGCGAATTTTTTAGATTGTAAAGCATGATGACAGAGCATGCATCTAAGGAGGTTTTGTGAGTGTCTACACAAATGACATTCTCACGGATGATAAGTTCCCAATCCTTAATATTGGAAGGAAGATTGTCTCAGAGGATAATGGTAAGGCTTGAATAATTTTGATGACTTGATGGAATGCAAATATCTTGAACAACATCTCTAGTATTTAGAAGGTTAGTTTGATAGGGGACATGTTTTTCACGAGTAGTGTTTAGAAGTTCCAATGAGCATTCCTTTGAGAAGACACATGTTCCATTATACGGAATTTATAGGACTTGACTGAATTTTTCAAGTGTCATTATGAAATTTTTGTCTCGAATGGTAAAGCAAATTGAAAGAGACATATCACTCACATTACGAATCAATTAGAATTTTTGATAGAATTCGATTACAAAACGAGGACAAATATGACCGTTTAGAGTGAGGAGACAATCAAATTGAATGGATTTGAATTGATCAACGATGTCGTTGCCAAAGGTGAAGGAGGATTCAATGTGTCTACCTTCATGAATGAAGCAATTTCAAAGGGTTTTAAAAGAGCTTTTGACATTGTTTGGAGTAGACTTTTGGTGATGGATTTTTGGTATGCAGGCTTTGGTTCTTTTATAGTCGGGTTTCATCATTCCAAGCATAATTGAACCTAGTAAATTTATAATTAGAATATAGATAAATATGTTGAAAGTAAGTCATGATATATGTATGTGATGATGTAGTTAATCACACATCTTCATTTTGCTTTATCTCTCAAATCAAATGAGTCAAGATAACACATTAATTGTAAATCTTGAGGGTTCATTCATGAGAGGATAATCGTTTTTAATTTGTATTGAATTATGTAGAATAAACGACACTTGTTTAGAAAAATTCCCAATTGTGAGTTTTATTAAAACACATAACTTGGGGTTTTTGGCGAAAAATTGATTTTTGGCAAATCACATTAAATGTGCATTTTCTAAGTATGGAAAATAAGTTAATCTATTATTTTCAAACCTTTTGCTTTTATGGAAAAGAAACAATAAGTGTTTCAAATAAAAAGATTTAGAAAAGAAAAAACTTACAATCATGATTGTAGATGTCTTGAAATATATGATCTATCTTATATTAATAGCTTGGCAATGATGTTGGCAAGGGATGATCAATCTTGGGTGGTCATGAGAGGTTAGGTGGTGTGTATTATTGGAGGGAGAAGGCAACGTGGTCTAACATATTTAATGTTAGGGTTAACCCTGTGATACACCGGATCCACCTCTGCAGAGGATCTACCATGTGTGGATTCGTAGGTCACTCATCGTACACTCAAAAAATTCAAACAGAAATGGTATTTTAGCTGAACTGAGACAAGGGAGTTTTTGTTTTTTGGTGTTAGGAAGTGTGTTATATATAATATTAGGAGTATGTGATTGAATTTTCAAAGTCGACGTTCAAGTTTTGAGCGAACCGTGCAACTTGTCGTGAATTTCCCAAAGGAATTTCAACGTAGTCGATCCTACTAGGAGAGTGTTTAATTTTAGCATAAATTTGACTATTGCGAATAACACAAGCATTTATGAACATTTAGACTCAACAAAACATTGTCAACACAAGTGTGAATTGAAATTCAATGATTGTTCTTTTCGTCTTTTTCAATCGATTTCGTAATTTCATGTATTGACCATACATGTAGATTTTGAAAATATCTATGGTTATTTTATTGGTATTTTCTTTATCTAGTAAAATTCTAATCTCGATTATGTTTATGATCGGAAGTTTGTAATTGGAACGTGTAATGAAAATTAACATCTTTTGAATAATAATTAATTACTTCATTAAATTTCCTCTTACGATTATTTTTGGGAGGATGGAGGATCACTATCCATGACGAGTTCCATCATTCCTAATCCTAATCTTAACTAATTAAATACTTCACGTTTTAAAGGCTTAGTTAATATATCGGCTATATTATCTTCGGATGCAACTTTCTCGATAGAAATGTTGCCCTTTTGGACGTTATCGCGAAGAAAGTGGTGATGTGTTTCTATATGTTTAGTTCTAGAGTGTTGTACGAGGTTTTTACTTAAGTCGATGGCGCCCTTATATGGTTCACATAATCGGAAGTCGTCAAGGCGTAGTCATAGTCGATGGAGAGCTTGTTTCACCATAATGCTTGTCTACATGCCTTATTGGAGGGAGACGTAAATCGGGCTTCGGTCGTGTGAGATAGTAACGGGTCGTTTGTTTCTCATAGTGCACACCAAGATGTCAAACAACTCTCCCATGAACGTTAAAACGCCGCTGCGCTGTTTTTACGATCAACGTAATTTTGTATAATTATTGCAAAGAATTGTTACTTAATCATTTGTATTTAAGAATTGCAGTAATTATGGAGTACTTGGTAAAGATTAACAAAAAGGCACTGTTTTCCCATGAGTTTAATCCATACACAACATAATCAATACCAAATAAGTACAATAAGCCAAATTAAATAAGAAAAGAGAGAAAGGGAAAAGGTAGAATATTATATTAGAAGAGAGAGTTTGGTGAGTTACACATATAACAAAGGTAACTAACACCCTTTCCATGTGTGGAGAAGGTTTTTTTATACCCTTAGCCTTTTACTTGGCACAAGGGCTTTCTTAATGGGCCAGGCTTGGCTTAACTTGGGCTTTGAACCCGAAACATGGACAACATTAGATTACAATCTAAGCCCGTTAGTACCAGACTAGCCTATTACATTACAAGACCTAATTTGACTTAATAAGACCGATAACATTCTTGCTTGACTTAATTTAATTAAGGCTAACAATCTCCCCTAATGTTGAGGTCTTCTTTGATCTCCCTAACATTGATGATATGACATTTGAGCTTCGCCTTCTTTTGGTCTTGTCTTGGTCTTTTCTTGTTTGTAATGGCTTTGTTCATTCATGCTTCGTGATCTTGATCTTGAGCCTTCATCATTTGACTTTGAGTTCGTGAGATCTTTAATCTTGCATCATCTCTTTGACTTGAATCATCTTGATTTAACTTTCTGGATCATCTTGTGCTCTTGACCAACATGCTTATACTTGTTACATTCTTGTTTGACATATATGATCATAGGTCTAACAATCTTCCTTAGTAGACGATTCTTTATTTGACTTTGAGGCTCTTAGATGGTATGGAAGTTTAGAATCAACTATATTGATGTTGAATGATTGACTTTGAAAGCTTGAGTATGGGCATGTGGTTTATGAATTCGACTTCACTGGAATGAGGCTGCAACTCCGTTGTCTAAACCTAAAATAAGACAGTTAGCAATAAAAGATGAATTTGGCTTTGTCATTCATCTTGAGTTCGGTTGCATTAACCTC
>BQNB010131630.1:0-18753 GCA_026074375.1 Tanacetum coccineum
TAGAAATTAGGGTTTCTTACGTTTTTAAGAAATATCAACATTTTTACGTACGCATGTAAGTTTTACGTGTGCATGTAATATCTTTCAAGCTATTTTTAAACTTTAAGCACTTCTAATTAGGACTAATGCATGTGTAAAATAATATTAAACATAGAAAAATATAACTCACAAGGACTTAGACGATTGAGTGTATACAAGCTAGTAAAACCTAGAAAACCCACGTTTTCTACTCCTACTCGATCAAACCAAAATCAAAGCATAAATCTTGAGTAGGTACTGTCTTGTGATCATCCAAACCAATCAAAGGAATGTATTTGAAGCTTTTGTACATGAAATGGAGCAAAGGACTTGTATACATGAAACTAGAGTTTCGTGTATTTTAGGGTTTCTTTGCCTAGTTTACGTCCTAGGCAGAAGGTTTTAGGACAAATGGAGACAGTTCTTGCTTAGGTTTCTTGTGTAGGTGTTTAGGTAACATATGAATGAGGTTTCCAAGCCGCAAGTGAGGGTTTTTGTTGAACAAAATGGTGATATGGGGCTGTTTTGAGTGCTCGGGCATGAAATGAACCGAAATGGGTTTTGTGTTTGTGTTTTCGAATGGTGTGCTTCACCAAGGACTCAAGAGCTGAATTTATAGCTTTCATGGATCATGAGATCTCAGCCATTATCACAAAGAACAGTGTGTTGATGAAAAAGAAATGAATGGGAGGGTTTTTAGGGATTTTAGTATGGGTGGTGCGGAAGTATGGGCTTATTATGGTATTATTAGTCTAGCAACTTGTAAAATAATGTATGGTAGATTAATAATCTGATTTTGTGATGTAAAAACATGTTACCAAGGTAAATGTAAATGGTTAATGAAAGGTAATAAGGAAAATAAGTAAAGTGTTTTGTATAAAGTGGTAATTGGTAAAGTTAAGTGGTATAAACTTGAGTTCAAGGTAATTTGTAGGTAAAACTTATTAAAGTATATGTAACATGGGTAAACAAGGTTTACTTGAGTGTTAGATATGACGGGTTGAGTTTATAGCAAGTTAAATGGAAGTAAAAATGACTATTGGGTGAATTAAGATAATTAGCGGTTAAATAAACGTATACGGGTATTTGAATGTTTAGAGTATTATTTTATGAGTTTACTAATGAAGTAAACTCAATTTAGAGTTTAGGTTATGTGTTGGTATCACATAGACATAAAAAAATATTTCGTTCACAAATAATGAGAAAAATATAATCGTATCGCAAAAAGGTTCTAAAATACCCCTTTTAGACCTAAAATGCAATAATGATGATGTTCGTATCATATTTAGGCTATTTATAGCCTATGATATTGTGTATAACTTGTAGGATAACTTCCTTTTGAGATTAATGGTAATTTGAAAGTGTTACAATAAATAGTTAAACCGAATTGGTTAAAAGTAAGACCTAAATTTTTTTACGGAGTGCCACTGCCTCCCCGGGTTAGAAGATTTCATCCCGAAATTAAGACGTTGCAGTAGGCTGTGGTTTCGAGAATAGATGAGGTTATTTGTTTTTGAACTGGTCCTCACGTTCCCAAGTGAATTCTGGACCTCTATGTGCATTCCAACGGACTTTAACAATAGGTATGCGACTTTGTTAGAGTTGTTTGACCTCGCGATCCATAATTTCTATGGGTTCTTCCATGAAATTGTGTTTGTCGTCCAGTTGGATTTCCTCCAAAGGAATAACGAGTGCGTCATCGGACAAACATTTCTTTAGGTTACAAATGTGAAACACATTGTGTACCTTACTAAGCTCTTGCGGTAATTCCAAACGGTAAGCCACTGGACCAATCCTTTCTATGATCTGAAAGGGTCCAATATAACTAGGATTTAGTTTTCCATGCTTTCCAAATCGAATTACACCTTTTCATGGTGCAACATTGAGCATGACTTTATCTCCAACTTCAAATTCAAAGGGCCTACGCCTCTTGTTAGCGTAAGTCTTTTGTCGAACGCGTGCAGCTTGCATACGATTCCTAATCTTGAAGATATTTTCTGTAGATTTATGAATAATCTCCCGTCCAGTGAGTTGTGTGTCTCTAACTTCAGCCCAACAAACAGGTGAATGACACTTTCTATCGTAAAGGGCTTTAAAAGGTGCAGCTCTGATACTCGTGTGGTAACTGTTGTTGTATGAGAATTATACTAGAGGTAAGTGTCTATCCCAACCATTTCCAAAGTCAATAACACAGGCTCTCAGCATGTCCTCAATGTCTGAATGGTTCTTTCACTTTGACCATCGGTCTAAGGATGATAAGCAATGCTCATGTCCAACTGTGTACCCAATGCTTTCTGCAATGATTGCCAAAATCTTGAGGTGAAACGACTATCATGATCGGAGATAATGGACACTGGTACACCATGCCTTGAGACTACTTCTTTTAAGTAAAGTTTTGCCAGTTTCTCCATCTGATCAGTCTCCTTGATTGGCAAGAAGTGAGTAGATTTGGTAAGACGATCAACAATGACCCAAATCATATCGAATCCTGCTACTGTTTTGGGTAACTTGGTGATGAAGTCCATTGTTATCTTTTCCTACTTCCATTCTTGTAGATCGGGTTAGGCCAATAAACCAGATGGCTTTAGATGTTCTGCCTTGACTTTAGCACAAGTCAGGCATTTACTAACATATGTGGCGATGTCAGCCTTCATGTTCGGCCACCAATATAACATTTTCATGTCATGGTACATCTTGTCGGATCCTGGATGAATAGAATACTTTGACTTATGTGACTCGTTCATAATCAAAGATCTCATATCACCGTAACACGGTAACCAACTTCTATTATCCAAACACAACGTTCCATCAGCGCGGGTTTCTAACTTCTTTAGCATGCCACCAATATCTTATGTCTTAATGTTTTTGGTCTTAACTCCTTCCTTCTGAGCCACAAGGATTCGTGACAGAAGGTCCAAGCCAATAGTCATAACTAAGGCTCTTACTCGTAGTGGTTCAATCCTTTCTTTTCGTCTCAAAGCATCTGCTACAACATTTGCTTTCCCCGGATGATAACAACTCATGCAATCGTAATCACTGAGGAGTTCTATCCATCGACGCTGCCTCATATTGAGTTCTTTTTGGTCTAAGATATGTTGTAGGCTCTTATGATCAGTGAACACTACACATTTTGTGCCATATAAATAGTGCCTCTAGATCTTTAGGGCGAGCACCACTGCTCCTAATTCTAGATCATGGGTGGTGTATTCCTTCCTCGGGAACTGTTTCAGTTGTCTATAATCATAGCAATAACCTTTGTCCTCTCATCAGTAAATCAACCAACCTTTTATAAGGATCATCGCAATATACTACAAATCATACAAATGCCTTCGGGTAGTGCAAGAATGGGTGCATCACATAGCTTCTGTTTCAATAGCTGGAAAGCTGATTCTTGTTCTTCACCCCAATCAAACTTTTTGTTCTTCTGTGTCAGCTCAGTCATAGGTTTTGCTATTTTAGAGAATCCTTTGATGAATCTCCTATAGTAACCTGCAAGACCTAAGAATTGACGAATCTCCGAAAGGGGTAGTAGGAGATGCCTAATTCTTTACAGCCTCGATCTTAGCTGGGTCCACGTGAATACCACTGCTATCAATCACGTGTCCAAGGAATTTGACTGTATTAATCTAAAATTCACACTTGGAAAATTTTGCATACAGTTATTCCTTCTTCAACAATTCCAAGATAGCATCAGTGTGCCTCGTACTTTTCTCTTGCGGAGTATATGAGGATATCATCAATGAATACAATCCCGAACTTATCTAAGTATGGTTTGCATACACGGTTCATGAGGTCCATGAATATTGCAGGTGCGTTTGTCAAACTAAAAGGCATGACTTGAAACTCATAGTGTCCGTATCGTGTTCTGAAAGCTGTCTTGGGGATATCTTCATCTCTAACCCTCAACTGATGATAACCTGACCTTAAGTTAATTTTGGAGTATATGCTGGATCCTTGCAACTGATCGAATAAGTCATTGATCCACGGTAAAGGATAACAATTTTTCACTGTGAGTTTATTCAACTCACGATTACGATACACAGTCCAAAAAGATCCATCGTTCTTTTTGACAAATAAGATTCGGTGCTACCCCATGGAGAGGAACTTGGTCGTATAAATCTTTATCAGAAAGTTCTTTTAGCTATTCAGCTAATTCTTTCATTTCTGCAGGTGCAAGACGGTATGGTGCACGTGCAACAGGTGCAACTCCTAGTATTAGCTCGATGTGAAATTCTACCTGGCGGGTCGGAGGTAGTCCTGGTAAATATTCGGGAAATACTTCGGGAAAATCTCTAACGACAGGCACATCTTCAATTCGTTTCTCTGGGATTTCAGCTTCCTCTTTTTTCGTCATTTAAATCAAGAACACTCGACATCCTTTCTCGATGTACCTTTGATTCTGATGCTCCCCTAAGATGACTCCACTGCTGCATTCATTCCTAACTCCACCCTCCCTTCACTTTTATATTATTACATCATTCCACATGGAACACGTACGTAATTCTCGTAACAAACAACTTTCTGCGTGTTGTCCTGACCCAATCCATTTTGAAGATGGACAATCGATACTTCCTAGTTTCTATAGGATAAGTTCGATGTTGAAATAAGTGGTTCTAACAAATAAGAGTACACTCCCCCCAACCCTCTTGAAGACTGGTGATAAAGAGTTAGTGACTCCCGTCGCTAGTTCTACACACAATTAATGACTAGTAGTAGTAGGATGTGACATTTATATATTTACTGAAAGTAGACAACACAAAACTCCTATCCGCACCGGTATCAAATAGTACTGAAGCATAAATGTTATTGATCAGGAACGTACCGATGATAACATTGTTGTCCTGTATAGCAGCTTCTGCACATAAATGGTATATCCTACCGAGCTCTTTGTTTTCGTCTTTGGTTACTGGTCGACGCTTGGTTATTCTTCCTACTGGGGTTTTCCTGATTCTGCGCTTGGATTGTTTAGAGTTGGTGTTGGTTACCTCGAATCGTTTACTATACGGCTTCGTTTCCAATGTTTCAGGCACTGTTCTTATAATGGGCCCTTTTCATCGCATCCGAAGCAAGTAACATCACTACCCTGTCCTCCTTGGGTTCCGGGTCCTCTTTGGCTTGTAAGACGAGATGGAGTTTGGCATTCCTTGGCTTTATGTCCTGCCTAGCACCACAGTTTTGTGGTAGGGTTAGAGAAGGGCATACTCCATGTGGTGTCGTCCGCAACTTTCCGTAAAATGGTAATGTTTCCCAGCATAAATACCTTTCCAACTGTAAACCACCCCTTTCTGTATCGGCAATTTATTCTATGAAATTTCCATGTGGTTGTGAGTTTTGTTGTTTAAGTGGTTTTCCTCATTCCATTTTCCTCTTGTCACCAGAGTTCTCTCCTAACTCTTGTACTACTTGGTACATCAATCCTTAGGCCATTTCAATTGCCTCATGTAAGTCCACTGGTTTGGATGAGGTCACATTCCCCTTGATGTTCAAAGGTAAACCTTCAATGTAACGTTCCAATAACCGGTCGATGTTGGGCACCATTTCAGGACATTAGAGAATTAGCTCTTGAAAACGTTGATTGTAGGTGGTAAGGTTAGTACCTTTCACCTTTAAATTCCACAGCTCATTTTCATGTGCTTTACCTCGTTCTGAGGATAATATTTCCTGATAAACATAGCTTTGAAATCATTCCATGGTGTTGTATGAGCAGAAGATAGAGTAACGGAATGTACGTCACGTTCTACCAAGTTAAAGCACTATCTAGCAGTGTGCTAGAAGCAAATTTTACTCTGTCACCTTCAACGACGTTGCTATACCCAGAATTGAGATTCAATTAGCTTTCTCAAACCATTGAGTTAAGCCTACGGCACCTTCAGTACCTCGGAAGTTTCCTTGCATGACTGCACGGAATTCCTTGTATGTCATGCTTTGTTCTGGGAATGTAGACCTAAGATTGGTCTCTCTTCTTGTGTGCTAGCATAATGAAGTCACTGGCGGGCAGCGCGAGTGCTTCTGTACTCTGAATAATGAGTTGATTGAGCATTTGAGCGTCAATGCCATTATTGATGTCCGGAGTGTTTCGGTTGGTCGAGCGGTTAACTGGAGGGTTTTGATTGACATTTGGGCGTCGTCCAAGTGCCATTTTCTATAAGATAAATGATAGAAATGACAGTTATGACATGTATGGAATCGATATTATAATACATCACCGTATTTGTAAATCTAATCATGTTATCCCATGTAGTATGAAATTCGAAATCAATACTGTTATTATTCATAACCAAAATGTTTCCATACATGCTTCGAAATACAAGAAAATACATGAACCAACTAGCCATGATAGGTCCTAAACTTATGTTTGTATGAAAATATGAACGGAAATATGTAGTATGTTACGCGGATCTACTGGACTACACTCTCGAGTGCCTCAAGTCTCTTCTCTTGTGCCTCTTCCTGAGCATCTCTGGCACGAATCTCTGCATCCTCACACACTTGTCTAAACCGAGTGATCAATTCATCAATGAGGTCCTCTAATAGAGTCTCCCCACTGATCTAACCCTCAACACGGCTTCACATCCCATTTGTTCATGAAGACCTGCACAACCTCCTCTAATAGCCAACCCGGATACTGTGCCATGTCCTCAGTATGTCAATTGTCCCCTAGAGGCGTTCATCGACTAGTAACAAAGCTTGGATTTTCGTCACACATGCACTTTTTTTGAACGGGCCCCACAGTCGAATTATTTATTGACTAAATTATGTAACCAAGGATAAAATAACAACCACACTTTGAAATCTTTTTGTGTGACCATTTCATAATTTCATTGTCACACATTTGAAATTAATTTATGGTGACTAAGAAGGTAACTTTGATTTTTTGTTGATTATTTAGCCACTTATAATTTGGGACGCGGATATATTTTTAGACACATACAAGAAGTTTTGAAACATTAGTCACACTATATATATACATATGTGACAAATATATGTCACACAATTGAATAGTGTGACCAAAATCCATATATGGTCACATGAAGTAATTGTGTATGTGGCTAAATCATATAGTCAAGTTTGTCACACATTATTTAAAAGTGACTGCTATTTTTTACTGAATATTTAGCCACATATGAATTTGAAATGTGTGACAACTGAAAAGTAAGTTTGAAAGCATTAGTCACGATATACATTTAAAATTGACAAATATATGTCACACATTTGACATGTGACCAAATGACATATATAGTCACACTAAACCATAACATACATGATAAGTTTAACCAAAATTCAAGATAGTTAAATATGGTCACATGAGGTTTGTGTGACTAATTCAAGAGTTATATAAGGTCACAGAATGAAATAAATTGTGTTATGAGGCTAAATCCATAGAGACAATGTTTGTTCACACATTTAACCTTTTATACAAAACGCCCATTTTCACTATTTGTTTAACTAAAAAAAAAATTCTAACAGACCACCAAATAGTTTCGAGTCCGCTTTATCTTTTTAGTATCCCGCCTACACTTTTTTTACTCAAAATCAAATCCTCCCTCTACTGTTTCACTACCTTTCTAATCTCGATTCATCACAAATTCGCTACCTATAACCATCGGAATCCTCTGTTCTCTCCCACGATATCCACATGTTACCCAGTAAATTACTCATATTAATTACCGAAATAAACCACCCATCCATTCTTGTGTAATTTTAATTAGTTTGAATATTAATAACTAGTATATATTAATCTAAATGTATGTTGTGGCGCAAGAACTATCTTTTGGATTCGAGGTATATTGACTCAGTTTTTATATATTTGACTTTTGGTGTCTGATTTTGACTTTAGGGACTGATTTTGACTTCATGGTTCAACTGACCAACATTGTAAGTTTGTTCTTTCTCTTTATATGTTAATCTCCTTATTCAATGTTTGGCAAAGTATTATAGGATGAAAGAAATGGAAGTGCTTATATATTGTTCTGGTAGTTTGGAGTTGTTTGTAGCGAGCATTTAGACGTAGCATTTTGTTTTGTTAATGCCGTTATAAGCACAATAGCTTTATTTAATTTTGGAGCATATTAGGCATTGAGCATTTAGGAGTACATCTACGTTACGTGACATTTTTATATAAAAAACTGCCACCGGTTACATCTAACTGCTACTCTTATCGTTAGTTTTGCCAAACACACCCTTACCGTTTATGTTGTAGCTTTGTCAGTAGTAGATGTTTGTTTTATATCATCTTTGATAACATAATTTGTATATGTATTTTTAATAGAGTACATGTTTGGTAAAGAGCTTTTAAAAGCCGTTTAGCTTTACTAAATTTTGCCTAACATACTATAATTTGATAATGACGAAAAGCTAACGCTTTTTTAAAAGCCGTCATTGCAAAACAACATTAACTTATAAATGCCTAAAACACGCCAAAAAGCTCGTCGTCGACACACTGAGAGCTTTATCCCTAATGACATAGTGTACAAATAATTATAACATTTAATCTGACATTTCTGATTTATTTTGAAATCTTATGTCTGAATTTATTTTCATATCCTTGATTAAGGGATAAGCTTAAAGGATCCCGTATCAGATTAGGTGAACATACTCACTAGAGGTTGTTAGCTGTTATTGAAAATGTTATGCGCAGCAGAACATATACTTAATCGGTCGCAGTGCAAACCACCTATATTAACGACATCTTTCGGTTTTAATGTAAGCAGTAACAAGTACTAAAGAAACAATTACTTGACACAAGTTTAGTTTTGTGACACTTGTTCTATGTCCACAACCTCTTGGGTTCAGCAAAGAATCAAGATTAATTGTTTAATCAAGGAAACTGACTTGAGACTACGGCCTTTTTTTACAAGTTTATTTCAGTTCACTGTTTAAATAAAGAAAATAGCAATTAGCTTGGATATTGTAGTAAATAGCCAAGCGAATATCATTGACGGGTAGATAGCATTTTAATAACATTGTTTACTAATATAGCACAAATAAAAAGTTTACAATATCCAAATGAGATTAACAAGAAAAAAAAGTGACAGCGATGATGAAACCTGATTAATCATTAAACGAATATCTAGTATAATTAATACTGTCAGTTTTCTGAGTAACAGCTAGAAAGCTTAGATCCTAGCCGATCTGCAATTATCATGGAAGTAGTATCCATAAATATATAATAATGATGTAACTCTTCTACATCAGGACCTATGGTGTTTTGCTCAAAGAAGTAAATTATTGATCTCAATCATATTGTCATCTACTGCCTTGAGATGTTGGAATCCTGTCATCAGTTGGAATGTGATGGTAGAGTCGAGCAAATGTGGATAACATCCGTAAGGTGAATATCTTAATATTTCCTTTATGGTGTATGCCTTTTGTTTTATAAGACGTAGATAAAGAATTTTAATCTAAATTCTCATTTGGTATTTTGTTTATTAACAGATATCAGAAGCTTCTGATAGATATCTGATAACAAATCATCATGTGAGTCTGTGTACTGTTATTTCAGGGAAACCTAAACAAAAGCTTACAGCTGAAAGCTTGATTCAACTTATCATAATGGCCACCTAATTAAGGTGAATGGTTTACACTCTAAATGGTTTCAATTATTATCTAAGATTTTATAAGATCGATAAGTATAAACAAATGGAATTCATAACTTTATACAGTATATCAAGATTATTTTCTGGTAAAGGAAAATGAGGCAAAATTATAAAGAAGGAATGGTAAAAATGGCTATCCATTTTAATTATATAATGCAACAGAAATCTAGCTTTTTGTATAAAGCAGTATTTTGGAAGTTTGTATATGTATGGAAATACTAAAATTTAGCTAACAGGGAATGTGATAAGCCAGTTTTACACAGATACTATTTAAATTCTAAGAGAATGAACTAAAAGTTGGCTGCTGATCAAACCCAGAGCACCAAAGGCCCTTTGCCTAGCGGTACCCTTGTGGAAGTAATGTGCCCGGTTGTCGTTCAAGTCTTGCGATGTGTTGTGTAGGATTCTCCTAATATAGGGGTGCGGTGTGTGCGAAGCTTGCCTTTAAAAAAGACCAAACCCAAACGATCTCACCCCTATTTCAACCAACCTACACTGAATATTGAATCGTATTTTGACCATTATCATCGGCTGCATGGTTTTTATCTTTCTGTTGTAAAGATTAACTACATTTAAGCAAATAAAAGCATAACCTTGATCCCAATTATCTAAAGTTCTCATTTGGGTTTATAATTATTTGTCCTTATAACTTGTTTGGTTTATAATTTAAACTGCCCCATATCGCTATAGAGTTGAATGGGTCAACTAAGTGCTGTAACAAACATATTCTTATTGGCACTAAACAGGCCCAAATCGGCCTATAGTTCGAATATGGTCAATTTAGGTTGGTTATAAATTGTGTGTTGTTAACAGATTTAATGTTTTTTTTTATAAAAGTGACCCCATACTACAAAATACACGGGTAGTTTTAAGAAAAAAAACCGCTTATGAATTCTATATTAAAGTAATTTTATAAGGGCAATTAATGTAACATGCCCACATTATACTAAACTGCCCCGTGTCATATTGTAGTATGGGTCACTTTAAAAACATAACTCGAACAACACATAACTATTATAAACCCAACAAATGTGACATAATCGAACTAATAGCCGAAATGGGCCAGTTTTAGTGCCAAAAAAGATGTTAGTTACAGCCTTAGTTGACCCATTCAAAACTAATCGCCGATATGGGGCATTTATATTAATAAACCAAACAAGTTATAAGACAAATAATTATAAACCCAAATGAGAACTTTAGATAATTGGGATCAAGGTTATGCTTTTATTTGCTTAAATGTAGTTAATATTTACAACAGAAAGATAAAAACCATGCAGCAGACTGAATAAAGTGGTCAAAACTATTCATTATCATGTAGGTTGAAACGGTGGAATCGATTCTGGGTTGGTTCTTATTTTAAAAAGGGCAGCTCGCAACACACACGCACCCCTATATCATAGAGAATCCTACACAACCACATCGCAAGACTTGAACCGACAACCGGGCAACGATAACTCCACATGGTAACCGCTATGCCAAAGCCCTTAGTGCTCTGGGTTATCGACACCAACTTTTAGGTTCAAATTTTCTAAATTAAAATATATCTGTGTAAACTGGGCTTTTTTATCACATTCCCCTATTACTACTTTTAGTATTTCCAATACATAAAACTTCCAAAAATACTTTATACAAAAACTAGATTACTTTGCATTATACTAATTAAAATGGATAGCCATTTTACCATTCCTTCTTTATAATCTTTGCCTCTTTTCCTCTTACCAGGAAAATAATCTTGATCATACTGTATAAAAGTTATGAATTCCATTAGATTATACATATGAATCATATAAAACTTAGATAATTATAAAACCATTCCGAGATGGGCAACCCATCACCTTAATTACGAGCCCATTATGAAAGTCTGAATCAAGCTTTCAGCTGTAAGCTTTTGTTTAGGTTTCCCTGAAATAACAGCTACACGATCACCACATGATGATTTGTTATCAGATATCTATACAGAAGCTTCTGATATCTGTTAATAAAACAAAATCCAAATGAGAACTTTAGATAAAATACTTAACTCTACTCTTAAAAAACAAAATCAACACCATAAAGAAAAATAAGATATTCACCTTACGGATGTTTATCCACATTTGCTCACTCTACCCATCACTTACCAACTGCATGACCCATATCCAACATCTTCCAAGCAGAAGAAGACAATCTATGAGATTCAATTAATTTACAGAACATAGCAAAAACATAGGCCTCCTGATGAAGAAGGATCTACATCATCCTATATATAGTTATGGATACATACTTCTCATGAAAGCATAAGCGAAGATCTATGCTTTCTAGCTGTTACCTCAGAAACTGACAGATATTGAATTAAATAGATATTCTTTAATGATTAATCAGGATTTATCATCATCCGATTGTCACTATTTTTTCTTGTAACTCATTTGGATATTTGTAAAACATATGTTATTTGGCTTATTAGTAAATCGAAGGATAATAAATAATTAAATCCACACTCGTCATGATATAACCACATTGGCTATTTACTACCATATCCCAATCTATATAACACCACAACTCCACAGGCTATTTCTTTATATAAACAGTGAACTGAAATTAAACTTTAAAAGCAGCCAGTCATTTCCTAGATTAACAATAAATCTTGATTCTTTGCCTAAACCCAAGAAGGTTTTGGACATAGAACAAGTGTCACAAAACTAAACTTGTCGTCAAGTAATTGTTTGCTTAGTACTAGTTACTAGCTTACATTAAAACCGAACAAAATGTGTTAATTATAGGTGGTTTGCACTGCGACGAAATTCAGATATATGTTCTGTGGGCATAACATTTTCAATAACGCTAACAACCTCTAGTCGAGACATGTTCACACTAATCTGATACGGATCCTCTTAGCAGCCTTATCCCATATAATCAAGGAAGGAAAATAAATTCGAATAAGATTTCAAAATCAAACTCAAAAATGACAGTATACAACCTGTTATATTATTTTTACACTATGACATTAGATAAAGCTCTAATTATGTCCGGCGACGAGCTTTTTGGAGTGTTTAAGAGCATTTATAAGATAATGCTTGTATTGCAATGACGGACTTTTAATAAAGGCGTATTAAGCTTTTACGTCATTATAAAATATAAGTATGTTACAAAACTATAGTAAAAGCTAAACGCGACTTAAAAGCACTTTAACCAAACATTACCATAAAAATACATATACAATAATATGATATCAAACGCTATAAAAACAAACATCTTACTACTGACAAAGCTACAACAAAACGGTAAGGTTTGTTTGGCAAAGAGTAACGATAAGAGTAGCATTAGATTAACCGTGGAAGTTTTTTATATAAACAACAATGTCACTAACGAGATGTACTCCTCAAATGCTCATGCTCCTAAATGAGCTCCACAAATAATAAAGCTAACTTGGCTTGCTTAAACGAGCATTAACAAACAAAATGCTCACCGCTCCTAAATGCTCCGCACCAAACACACTCCTAACTCCAGCCAAAATATAAGCATACCATTCATCACCTATAATACGGTGCCAACCATACTCAAGGAGATTAACATATAAAGAGAAAAACAAACTTATAATGTTGGTCAGTTGAACCATGAAGTCAAAATCAGTCCCTAAAGTCAAAATCAACACCAAAAGTCAAATATATAAAAAACTAGTCCAATATTACCTCGAATCCAAAAGATAGTTCTTTGCGCCACAACATACATTAGATTAATAATATACAAGTTATAAATACTCAACAATTAAAAATACACAAGATGGATGGGTGGTTTCAGATTTCCGTAATTCTAATATGATAATAGCGAGTAACATGTGGATATCGTAGGAGAAACAGAGGGATTCCGATGTAATGGGACGAATTTGTGATGAATCGAGAATTATAAAGGAAGTGATACAGTAAGAGGAGGATTTGATTTGCTTAAAAAAAGTGTAGCGGGATACTAAAAAAAAAAGATAAAGCGGAAATCGAAATATTTTGGGGTGTTAGAATTTTGTAGTTAAAAATTGTGAAAATGGGTTTTGTATAAAAAGTTAAATGTGTTGCAAAACTTGACTCTATATTTAGCCCATAAACTATTATTCATATGACCACATATAAACATCATGAATTTAGTCCCACAAACACTCATGTGACCAAATATAACATCCTTTAAATTTGGTTAAACTTAATCAAGTATGTCTATGTTTAGTGTGACCATATATGACATTTGGTCACACTGTTCAACTGTGTGACATATGTTTGTCACTTTTAAATGTATATCTTGACTAATGCTTCAAACTTACATTTCAGTTGTCACACATTTCAAATTCATATGTGTCTAAATATTCAGTAAAAAATAGCAGTCACTTTTAAATAATGTGTGACAAACTTGACTATATGATTTAGCCACATGCACAATTACTTCATGTGACCATATATGGATTTTGGTCACACTATTCAATTGTGTGACATATATTTATCACATATGTATATATATAGTGTGACTAATGTTTCAAACTTATTTGTATGTGTCACGCGTCCCAAATTATAAGTGACTAAATAATCAACAAAAAATCACCAGTTACCTCTAGTCACATAAATATTCAAATGACAAATAGCAGAAACTTAAAAGAAACCAAAATAAATCTTGAAACTTAACTCAAACTGAAACAAAAATTAAGAAAACGCAACTTGAAACAATTCATATAATATCAAAAACTCCAGTTACTAAAGCAGTTTTTTATGGAGGTAAGCGGCGCTAGTGAAGATTTTGACAACATCGAAGAACTCCGATCCTATAAAATAATACACTTGGGACCACCAAAATTTATTAATTAAAAGAGTTATTAATTAATCGATAAATTAATAATTATTAATTTATATATTAATTAATATTTTATTAATTTATAGTAGAATACTTAGTTTACAAACACCTTTCAAGCTTCCACTTAATTATTGTATACAATGCATGTATATCAAATGAACGGCCCAATTTGAAAGAAACCTTCAATCTCCCACCTTATTATGCTTCTTGTGTTCAATGTATCACTTTATGGACATTAAACCTTGTGACGCGGGGATCATACGAGCTTTTAAGATGCATTATCGTCGTCTATTTTATAGAAGTCTTTTGGAGGGTTATGAATTAGGGGTTCCAAATCCAGCAAAAATAAATGTATTAGATGCAATGAATCTTGCAATTTCAGCATGGACTATGGATGTTAGTGCAAATACAATTGCGAACTGCTTTCGTCATTGTAAACTTCGATCAACAGATAACATGACTTTTGAGAACTCAGATGAAGGTGGTGAAAGCACTCAAGAACTCCAGAATTTGATCAAAGAGTTGGGTTATCGCAATGCAATGGATGTCGAAGATGTTCTGACTCACCCAGAAGAAAATGTAGTTGCATAGTTGTTGACTGATGAAGAAATTATTGAAAGCGTTATTGGAATTAATAAAGATGATATCGATGAAGAAGATGATGAAAGTTCTACAATGGAACCCCCTTCGCGAAACGAAGCTATTAAAGCGGCAATCACATTGAACAATTTCTTGTTGAGCTATGAGAAAACAACACCAGAAGTTCTTACCATGCTAAGGAAAATTAGAGACGAGATTCAAGGGGAAATTGATTTCAACAAAAAACAAAAGACAATTGAGTCATTTTTCAAGAAACCTTCATAAATCATTCATGTAATATGCTATATATAAGGAATTATTAATTTATATTTTATATGGGGTCTAAAGAAATTATCAAAAATGTATTATCTTATAATTTTAGCGAATTATTAATTTAGCACCCTATCCCCGAGTCGGGACCGGCAAAAAATATTATCTTAGAGAGTTTATTAAATAATCGAGTATTAATTTATCGAGTTTCTACTGTAGAAAATAATAGTGTTCTACTAGTATATATATATATAATAATAGTAGATATAATATATATATATATATATATATATATATATATATATATATATATATATATATATATATATATATTCCATGTAAAGAGATATTAATAAAAACATAAATTATAAATAACAAAAAAATTGTAAACTTACCTTATGATCCAAACTTTTCTAGTTGAGATGAAATTTTTTATTTGGATACATTATGAAAAAGATTTATACCTATATAAATAGCAAAAATATATTAGTTAAGCATTTGTAAAAATAAATACAAATATAAACAATTACCTTTTACGAGGTTTAACTTGAATTTATTATGGTTGTTGAGTGAGGGCATGCTTGGTTTGGGGTTATGGGCTATAAGGTATGGGTAATATAATGATTAAAAGAGGTTGGTTAATTATTATGCAATCACCCATTAGCCAATAGTGGGTATTGGGTCATTACCCAATACATTGGGAGGAATCATTTTTCATTACCTCACAATTAATCCGCGAAATTAATTAAAGGCGCCAAATTAACCCACCACGTTTTGCATAAAGATCTTTCAATATCAACAACCTCCCTTTCATCAGTTATATTTATTTTCATACAATGATTATTCTCTTCATCCAAGCATAAAGATCAATATATATCAACAAAAAAACCCCATTCAAGGTATATTTTACTCCATTAACAGTAGTTCATATTGTGATTCTTTTGTATTATGTGTTCATTCAACTATATAGATCACTTCATAGTCAATGTATAATTGTGTGATTATTTAAGGTACAATTTATCCTTTTAACAGTAATTTTTTTTGATGTCACTCCTACTACTCTAGATGCTAATTACTACGTAGAACTAGGAAGTCACTAACTACCAATACCATTTTAAGAGGGTGTACTCTTAAATTGCTAAACCACTCGTTCAATATCGACTTACTCCCTATAGAGCTAGGAAGTTTCGACGTCATCATCAGAATGGATTCGATGTCAAAACATCATGCAGAAGTTGTGTGTCATGAAAAATACATTCGTATTCCGTATAAGAATGAGGTACTAGTTATACGAGCCGAAAGAAGTGGAGTTAGAAATGAATCCAGATTGGAAGTCATCTCGAGCATCAGAACATAAAACGTACATCGAGAAAGGATGTCAAGTGTTCTTACTTCAAGTGACGAAAAAGGATGAGGCTGAGATCCCAAAGAAGCGAATTGAAGATGTGCCTGTCGTTGGAGATTTTCCGAAAGTATTTCCCGAAGATTTACCAGGACTACCTCCAACACGCCAAGTAGAATTTTGTATCCAATTAATACAGGGGTTGCACCTGTCGCACACGTACCATACCGTCTTGCACCTACTAAAATGAAAGAATTAGCCGAACAGCTAAAAGAACTTTCTGACAAAGGTTTCATTCATCCAAGTTCATCCCCCTGGGAAGCACCGATCTTATTTGTCAAGAAGAAAGATGGATCTTTCTGGATGTGTATCGATTATCATGAGTTGAATAAACTCACAGTGAAAAATCGTTATCTATTACCCAGGATCGATGACTTATTCGATCAGTTGCAAGGATCTAGTATATACTCTAAAATTGACTTAAGGTCAGGCTATCATCAGTTAAGGGTAAGAGAAGAAGATATCCCTAAGACAGCTTTCAGAACCCGATACGGACACTATGAGTTTCAAGTGATGCCATTTGGTTTGACAAACGCACCTGCGGTATTCTTGGATCTAATGAATCATGTGTGCAAATCATACTTGGATAAGTTTGTGATTGTGTTCATTGACGATATCCTAATCTACTCCCGCAACGAGATAGAGCACGAGGAGCACCTGAAGATTATCTTAGAGTTGCTGAAGAAGGAAGAGTTGTATGCCAAATTTTCCAAGTGTGAATTTTGGATCAATATAGTAAAGTTCCTTAGACACGTGATTGACAGTAGTGGTATTCACGTGGACCCAGCAAAAATCAAGGCTGTTATGAATTGGGCATCTCCTACTACCCCTTCGGAGATTCGTCAATTCTTAGGTCTTGCTGGCTACTATAGGAGATTCATTGAAGGATTCTCTAAAATAGTTAAGCCTATGACTCAGCTGATGCAGAAGGACAAGAAGTTTGATTGGGGCGAAGAACAAGAATCAGCTTTTCAATTGTTGAAACAGAAGCTATGTAATGCACCTATTCTAGCACTACCCGAAGGTAGTGATGTTTTTGTGGTGTATTGTGATGCATCCATAAAAGGGCTAGGTGTTGTACTAATGCAAAGAACGAAGGTTAATGCATACGCTTCTAGACAACTAAAAGTTTACGAGAAGAACTACAACACCCATGATCTAGAATTAGGAGCAGTGGTGCTCGCCCTAAAGATCTAGAGGCACTATTTATATGGCACAAAATGTGTAGTGTTCACTGATCATAAGAGCCTACAACATATCTTAGACCAAAAAGAACTCAATATGAGGCAGCGTCGATGGATAGAACTCCTCAGTGATTACGATTGCATGAGTTGTTATCATCCGGGGAAAGCAAATGTTGTAGCAAATGCTTTGAGCCGAAAAGAAAGGATTGAACCATTACGAGTAATAGCCTTAGTTATGACTATTGACTTGGACCTTCCGTCACGAATCCTTGAGGCTCAGAAGGAAGCAGTTAAGACTGAAAACGTTAAGGCCGAAGATATTGGTGGCATGCTAAAGAAGTTAGAAGCCCGCGCTGATGGAACGCTATGTTTGGATAATAGAAGTTGGTTACAGTGTTATGATGATACGAGATCTTTGATTATGCACGAGTCGCATAAGTCAAAGTATTCTATTCATCTAGGATCCGACAAGATGTACCGTGACATGAAAATGTTATATTGGTGGCCGAACATGAAGGCTGGCATCGCCACATATATCAGTAAATGCTTGACTTGTGCTAAAGTCAAAGTAGAACATCTAAAGCCATCTGGTTTATTGGTCTAACCCGATCTACAAGAATGGAAGTGGGAACAGATAACAATGGACTTCATCACCAAGTTACCCAAAACAGCCGCATGATTCGATACGATTTAGGTCATTGTTGAAACGTTCAGATTCGTTTTTTCTTATCTGTAAGAATAAGATAAACTCCAGTGAAATTCAAAGATGCGTTTCATCGCTCTTAGTTAATCAACATAAAACAAAACCTGATTGTAACTGATTCGTGTGATAGTACACACTTATATAGCAACCCTATTACAGATCCTAACCGAATGCCCTTGACCAAGGCAAAAGGTCAAA
>BQNB010131631.1:0-18753 GCA_026074375.1 Tanacetum coccineum
ATCTAAATTTTCAAAAGAGTCATAAAATGGTCTTAAATCTTCTAGAGTCTTCCTTCACACATTTCCTTAATCATCATCCCCCTTTATTCTAAATAATCCACTCTTTGTCACAGAAAAGTTAGATGCAAATCTAATACCCTTCCAAGTAGGTTTGACAACTTATAAATATTTCATCCGAGATATGCAAGTATCTTTAACTTGCAATTCGCAAACGTTAAAGGTCATATCCGAAAATCCCTATTCCAGCCTTTTAACAACTTACGCTCTCCTTTTCTCTTCGACGAAAACATTCTTTCTCTTCGACGAAACATTCTTTCTCTTCGAAGAAACATTCTTTCTCTTCGATGAAACATTCTCTCTCTTCGACGAAAACACTCTTTGTCTTTCGATCACACCTCTTCCTTCTGACTCAAGCACGCCTCTTTAACCATAGAGATGGCTAATCTCTTACCTCCACTATTTACGCTACAACCTTTAAGACAACCATATACCTTGTCATGTGATTGTTCTATGAACATTCGCAATGCTCAAGACGAACTACATAACTTTTTGAGTATAATTTATCGTACGCTAACCACCATCCGTCTTGACATTGTCAAGCTCGTCGCCTCTATCTTCGTTTGTTTTCTTTATTATTATTATTATTATTATTATTATTATTATTATTATTATTATTATTATTATTTTTGCGTACGAAACACACCGAAGATACGTCGCTATTTCCTTCGAGACAATGTCTAAAAAAAACATCTCCATCAAAAAGGTTGCGTCTGAAGATAACATCACCGACATGCTTTCTTTACCCCTCAAGCGTAAATCGTTAAATTATCTTCGTCAAGGTTTAGGAATGATAGAACACATTCCATAAATCAATCTCTTCTTTTCTTGTAGTCCGTGTTACATTCCGTGTTGTGACAACTTAACTACTTCATCCAAAGTACTTTAAGTAGTGTTAATTAGCGAAATACAAATTAAAATGTCACTCTTTTCAAAAAATTCATCAATTTCCCCAATCATCCCTCCTATTGGCGGTCTGACGGCCCCTAGATCTATTTTGGCGGCCCCCAGATATATCTGGGATCGCCGGCAGCAGCTTGTAATACCCTTTATTTTTTTCATAACCTAACACTTCCTCTCTTCTGCTACGAGTTGACGTCTACTCCATACCCAAACCTATACCTAATATCTATCTATAGGTCAATGGGTCATCCTCATATCCTAACACTCATAAGCATTGTTTCTTATGTTTTTAAGAGTCAAGTGAATTTCATAATGAAATGCGTCACATTCCTTACAATCGATAGACTTACAATCTATCACTTCACAATAAATCCCCTCACATACAAACCTTGATCCTCACATCTCGCATACGTCTTATCTCAAATTCATAGACGATTCTTCTCACTCCTAAATGTTTCTTCTCTCTTCTAATAGTCTTGTTACTATTAGAATTCCTCCTATATCCCTTGACAACTTAATTATTTCATCAGAAATATTTAAGTAATTTGCAAAATGCAAATGTCACTCCTTCGCAAAACTTTCCACTTTCTAGAAAGTGAAGAACATAAAGAAGATATTAAATCTTCAAGTGTTATTGAGTCACCACATTGTTGAGTCTCTCATTATTATTCCACCATGAAAGAACTACCACCTCATTTCACATCCCACTTTGTTCCTCAACATTGTTAACCAACAAACCTTTAAATTCCCAATCATCCACCTTTGTCTTAATAGGATTATATGCACATCAATTGTTAGTGCAAATGATATATCAATCTTTTCTATCAACCTCTCGTCAACACGTTCCTTCTTTAGTATCGCTCATCCTTTCCCACTTTTCGGCTCTATGGAATCATTTTCATTCACATCCAAGAGCACATCGTCTCCATCCTCGTCTTATTTTTCTTTTTATTCTTTTAAAGTATATATATATATATATATATATATATATATTGACATATTTTGCCAAGATATTAAGTGTCATTCGTCTACTTTTAAAAGGTCATTCTCATAATATTTTTGTGTCAATCAATAAACGAATCCCATTCTCGTTTATTAAAAGTCGGTCTAATCTTTCTCCGTAAACATACGTCTCGATTCTTTTTATTTCATCATTTAGGTTGTTTTTAAAATAATGATTACTTGTGTCTAGTTTCTACTTCTCTTTCAAAGTGTCATACTTTAGAATAATAAAACCTAGAAGTGCATGTCTAGTTCCCCGCTAATGTTTTGCTATATGTATATGTGCACTTGTCTACTAACTTTGTTTTGTAGCACAACAATATCTTGATTCCTTGGTTCCCCAAACAAGGGGGAGCATACACCGAGGGGGAGCACTTGCAAGCGCTCTACTCATTTAAATTGCATCGAACTTCTTGAGCATCGATGGTAATTTATTTGATCCATGGATCCGTTAGAGTCAATATACAAGGAATGATATTATCATGGGGACGCAATGAGCAAGGGGGAGCTAGGAGATATGTGGGTAAATAGCAAGGAGTTGGTTAAACCGTAATGATAGAAGACTTCACTGGGATGATGCAAGCTCACCTTTATAGGAATATAGGATCGGGGATTGTAAAATACGATGAAGGGCTCATTCATACTCCAAATACTTCACCTCATCCAAGAAACACAAAACCACCTCAACCGTATTTCTCATGTTGTCTTCTCATTCCTCCAACCAATATACTTGGATCACCTACCTTTTCCTCATTCCTTCATCCTATACACTCGAAGTACCTACCTTCTTCTCTTTCCCACTTCTCATCTCTTATGACCTTTTCTAAACTAACCAAGGAACACACAATCACCTTCACCATTATTTCTCATATCTTCTCCTCATACCTCAAACCTATATACTTGGAGCACCTATCCTCTTCTCATTCCTCTAACATATATACTCGGAGCATGTACCCTCTTCTCATGTCTTCTTATAAACATTATATGCTCCAATCATAATCCACATTATGCCTTTTTGCTTCGACAAAAGGGGGAGAAGTGTAAACGAGTAACTTTTAAACTTTACTATGTACTGTAGTTTACATATTTTGTCATCATCAAAAAGGGGGAGATTGTTAGTGCAAATATTACGATATTTAATCTATACGATCTCTTTATGTTTTGATGATGACAAACATGTAACTTGTAATAAGTAACGTAACGTGTGCAAGTTACTCGTAATCACAAATCATCAATGCATACACGTATCAACATCTCTCGACGTTTCAAGTATGCATCAAGACAAACATTGGTTTACACCGACGTAAATCACATAAGTTATGTACAAACAATATTAACCTTGTAGGATGATCAAAGAAATAAGTTTTTGTCTTAAACTTTATATTTTTATAAATACAACAAAACTATTTCTTAAAAAATTATTTAGACAAAATATTTTTGAATTATAAAGAAATGTTTTATTTGGTAATTATTTTGAATTTCAAAATCTGGTCTTTTCCCCCCTAAAATAAGTGACTTTCACCAGACAAGTTTGTCACCACAAAAAGACAAAAACAGGAGCGTCTGTCGGGGCGGTCCCTTAATTCGGTCGGCGGCCCCCTTAATTATTTGGCGGCCCCTTATGTATCTGGGACCGCCGTTTCCTGACAGGCTATTTTTCAGCTCCTATAAATAGTGGGTCACCTCCAACTATTTTCACAACCCTTTTTGCATAAATTTCTCTCAGTTCTTTCTCTCTAGATCTTACTAAATCTCTCTAAATCTTTGATCATTTAACTTGTTTAATCTTGTTTAAATGTGATCCAATCTTCTACTCTTTCCTTCTTCCCTCAAGTGCAAGAGAAGAACTTCGGTCATCTTCAAGATCCGAAGTTATGTAGTCTAGTTAGTCTATTTGTAACATTTGTTACATATAGATCGAGTCCATGTCTTCCAATCTTTAGTAGTGTGTAGATCCAAATGATGTATATATTTGGATAGGTTTATTGTGGGTTGGTTAGTATTTTAGGCCTTAAAATACATTGGTGAAGTGGTAGATTAGTTCTAGCTAAGATTAGGGTACCGAAGAACAAATCAGACATTAGCTTAGCATGTCGAAAAATAAAGTAAGCTTGGTATAGGTTTTCTACGCTGTGAACGGGAGCTTATTGATTGTGAAGTAACTCTCGAGTTGGATACCTGTAGGAGGTAGAGTAGGAAGAAGAGGAGCTTCATGACGAACACTATTAAATACGTGTTAGTTTGCATTTTCTATTACCTTCGCTTTTTATTTATTTACAGAAGAATCGCCTTACTTATATCATGGATTTACTCATGATTGTAGTGGAATGGTTGTGTATATCCTTATTAACTCTAAGTTGTGTAGCTCTTTGTGCTAAATATGTGAGATGTGGTTATATTGTTAGAATATTCTTTTAGCTATGTAAATATGATCGACATTTCTCATATTGGTTCAACTTGAATGGTGATTTGTACAAATTTAATATACTTTTAGTCACGTGCCGCTATATATGTATTATATAGGTCGCGGTTAGACGTGAAGTTTCTTGCCCTTGATTGATTTGGATCTTTGCTTAAGGTGAGTTTATAGCCTCGCTTTTGAATTGTTTTAAATGTTTTTAAACCCACGAGGGGGGTACATGTTTGTTTTATAAAATCGAACACATATGATTTTATGGTATGTTGGACCCGATTACGAGATTGTTTCTGCATAAGTTGGTATTGTCAAAGTCCCTTATTTCATGAACCATTAATTGCCTGGCGAGGTGAACGCTAATTCATTAAATAGATCTATTGGGTTTGACAACCCTGTCCGGGGTATGAATCCGTAGGGGAGCACCCTGTAACGGACCTTTTGTTATTAGAAATGTAGTAGGTATATGACAATAATACCATGTTTTGGGGCACTTTAACATATGAATTGCCATATGTACTGTTAACGTTCGGTGTCATGAGCTTAATGCGTGAAAGAAAACAAGTTGATATACATTGCATTTATTGCATTGTTTTCCCGAGAACTAATTATGTGTTCAAAGATGATTGCTATAATTATTTTAAACTCTATGAACTTCACTTAACTTTTTTGTTGACGTTTTAAACATGTTTTATCCCAGGTAACCAAAGATGAAGGCAACGATGGCATGGAGGTGTCGTGCATGTGATGGATTTCATGGAAATACTACTTGTGTGTTCTGGTCTTTCAAAAACAATGTCTTGATTTCTGTTCAAACAATGCTTTCTATTTGAAACAATTATCTTTCAAATGTTGTATGGTTATGGTTGCGATTTTGTGGGGACCTAAACGCTTTTTAACTCTGATTAATAATGGAACACATGTTGATTTAAACGTCTCATTTGGGTCGTTTTCTATTATCTTGGTGAAAGGTGCTATTTAGTAACATCCAAATTGCTATTTCCGCTGCGCAATCCAAAGTTCATTTTGGGCGGGTGTTACATAATAAGTTTTCCATCCATGATTATCTTTATTAATTCTTGCCATGTTGTTTCTATGAGTGGCTAAACACTTCAAGTGTTGGCTTAGTCTTGAATTTACTATTATTATAATGTTTATTTCCTATTAGATCATGGTTTCGTTGGATATCCTTTTGACTATCGTGTAACCTTGGGTTTTGGTAGTATTACGGGTGGTTTAGATCATGTTAATCCTGTTATTAGATTACCACTTGAACGTAGATTAGCATGGTACTAGGGTTGGGTGATCATTCTAACCCTAGTGTAGGAACTAACCCTATTACCTCCTCTATCATCTAATATACTTAAAAAGCACAGGAACTCTTTCAGAGAGGGTTAATAATCTGTATAAGTTATTAGATTAGTTCTTGGGATAGTTGGGATTAATTACTATGACCTGGCTGTCCTACCTTCGTGACTTTTAGGGGATTCAGGATTGCAAGAATTATAGGGCAGACTAAAGATATCTATACTGGTCTGTTGACTTTAGAAACCACTAATGAAACCATGGTGTATACATTGCACATGAAAACATAGTTATAACGGTAGTAATGAAATGGCTAGGCTAGTACGCCTTTCTCCCTGATTACTTCTATCTCTTTTAATTTCCGCATATTTACTTTCCTGTTATTTTCAAAATCAATCTCAAAACACTTTAAAACTGTGACACTTTAAATTAAAACTAATTGACACTTAGCTCTTGAGACGACCTCAGATTTCCAAAACTACACTACTCACGATCAGGTTTTCTGCCCATTAGTGCGTTTGTAAAGGTGAATCGAGTTTTATAAATTTAAAACTTGAACAAAATATATTTTAATATAAAACATGCATTAAGTTTTTGGCGCCGTTGCCGGGGAGCTAAAAATTAGTAATAATTTGAATTTTTGTATATTGTATTCTTTTGTACATATATTCTGCCAGTTTTTCTTGTAAATTTTCAGATATGGGTGATGATGCAGATATCAACACGCTCACCGTAGAGCAGTCCCTGGCTTTAATTCAAGATCACAATAGACCGGGCATTGTGAAACCCGAGATTAGTAATGACGTCGAATTTAAGATCAATAGCAATTTTATAAGGGAATTAAGACTTAAAATTTTTACAGGTACTATTGATGTAGATGCCCACGAACATGTGCGTAGGGTATTAGAGATCGTAGATCTCTTCCACTTCCCTGGTGTCACTCACGATGCCGTTATGCTTAGAGTATTTCCTATTACCCTTAAGGGGCGGGCCTTGAGCTGGAAAAAAAGGCTTCCAGCAGGAGTGATCAATACTTGGGATCTTCTTGAGAAAGAGTTCATCTGGCAATATTGTTCACCTTTTAAAACTGCCATGAAATTTGAAGAAATTCACAATTTCAAACAAGAGATAGATGAGACATTGTATCATGCTTGGGAAAGATACAGTGATCTTATTTACAGATGTCTGCAGCACGATCTGAACTGCCAACAGAAGGTTCATATCTTCTACACTAGATTAGACATCTCTACCCGCAGAATGCTCGACTCTAAAGGGTTCATTACTCTAATGACACCAACTCAAGCCCTTATATCAATACAAGTCATGGCAGATCATTCACATAATTGGTATGATGAAACAACCACTAAGGAACAAATCAATGACAGCCCTGATAACATTGATGTCGTTCAAGAAAGTTTCAAAGAGGCACATCCTACCAAGGAGTGTCCTTTCAGAAAAAGGACAAAGTAATTGAGCAGAGTAAGTATATGAGATCCTTGGAGGAAACCATCATCAAATTCCTTGAAGAATCAATTAAAAAATAGACTGCAGATGATGAATGGATTAGTAAATCCATTGATAATATGGACTCATACATAAGGGCACTTAGAACTACAACAAAGAACCTGCAGGAAAAAGCTTATCAATTAACCTAGACAGTCCTCACTGATACAAGTGAAAAAGTCAAGGTAAAAATAATAATGGGTAAGGAAAGCATGAAGGAGCCAGTTCCTCATGACTTACCAGTTGTTCAAACTTATGTACCGCCCACACCATTTCTAGGACATTTGAAAGGACAAATGGGGAGCCCTTACAGAACTCACGAAACTGTTTGCGCGATTGGAATTCTTAAGGAAATTCATAAACTGAAGGCTCAGGAGGATGAAGGGGACATGGATGTCGGCTGGGACATTACAATCGAGGATGTTGAAAGGCTTAGGCAATTTCTCACACCTACCATACATACTTTGCCCAATCTTGAACCTATAGTGCAACCATATATGTCACTAGGACTAGTCCATAATAAGGAAAAAATTGTAAAGGAATAGGAACAGGATTATGATATCCCTCTACATGATGGCGTGATGTAACCTTTGACCCATCAGACAGTTCACATCACACCGCCCGATGATGATTATGTAGCACCGGCTACTAGTCCTACTTGGATATGCAATTGAATGAATTCGGGAAAGAGTGTTCTGATATTACCAGGGTTGCCGAAATGGCAGATGGTAACCCTGTTAAATATATAAAGGAGCTCTCAGATATAATAAAGACATCTGATTTTGAGACATTCGTTCAATAATTATTACACTAAATAAGCCAATCATCACACGAAACCGACAAGATAAAAAGGGAAATGAAATCTCATCAATGGAATGGTACTAATTTATCATTTCCCTACCCAATGGCAAATTTACACCTTTATGGTGTTCACTGCTACTCTCACTCACACTTGATTTCAAGTGAGGGGATGAACATCCTATTATTTGGCAAATAAGGGTGGAGTCAAGCTTGTAACTCAAATAAAAACAAGCGCTTCATAAGAGGCACCCCATGCCTATCTTTTGATGTTTTATCTCTGCATATTAGTTGGTTTGTTTATTTGTTTCTGACTTTGTTTTATAGGTTCCAGCAGCCAGGAGGCAATTTTCAAGACCGACTCGACCCGTAATCTTGTGGTAGCTTTCTGATTTAGCAGCAGTTACGACGTAACATTAAAATTTACGCCGTAACCTAGTCAATTATGCCGTAACCCTTCTTATGGTTACGCCGTAATCTTATAAACTAAAATTTTAAAAACCACATGATTACGACGTAACCATCAGAGTTATGCCATAACCTCTTTCTGAAAAACCTTAAAATTAAGTTTTAACATATTGCTAAACCTTGTATATCTAAATGAACTTTGTGGGTATGTTCTCTGGAAACCCTCACGAGACTTCACTCGTCCACTTGGGCCACCAAGTGATTTAAAAGGCTTGTTGCATATGCTAAATGCAACCGTGATTCCTATGAAAGTGAGTTAGGTTTGTATTTCTTGTATATTTCTCTTTGAGCGATTTTATGTTATTAGTTTGTTTAGTGATCACAGGGGAAAATAAGCTTGCTTAAGATGGAGATTTTCTAGATTTCTCCACCGGCTTATTATATTCAAAAGCAAAGCTCAAGGGAATTTCTTGTTCACTCTTTCTGACTATTTCCTTAATGTACAATAGGGACATTGTACAAAATAAGTGGGGGGATGGGAGTAGAATTATCACTTGACCTATTCTTACCTTCGATTTTCTAGTTTTCTTAGAAAAATAGTGCCGATTTTAAAATTTTTAACATGTTTTTCTTACTAAACTATAATTAATCTTTGCCGAATGCACATTACCCTTTATTATTACTTGGTGAGGTTTAAGCCTAATGTTCCATTTTCATCTCATTATACAAAAATCCACCAAAATATTGAGTGTACCAGTAGTATTGTAGACTTTAGAACATGGCATGTACATCATTTCGAGAGCTAATTGATTAGCAGGAATAGATGGTTCGAGAAGGCAACATTTAGGAATTCACCCAAATAAGCCTATATGTGTGTGTTTATCGACTTGTTACACTGACTTGTTGACCTCCCATGTGAAAACCCTTTTGTTGCACTCATCATTAGTGCAAAATACCCTTAGATCACCCTTGTTGAGCCAATCTATGTTTTTACCCAATATTATATGTTTCGTTACACCATTTTGCCTTAGCCAACCCTGTAGTCTATATTTATCCTTGTGTTGGAATTTTTGGCTACCTAAGTCTATGGGTTAGGAAAATGGTTTGAAGATTGGCACTTTTGTTGAAGACATATTATTCTGATTACGGAAAACCACCCGGTATTATCACTTTTGATATTGTTTATCTCAAGTGGGAGGATATGTGATATGTAATGTACAGAAGTATTATAAAAAAGAAAAAAAGAGGTGGTGCAACTATAAGCCACCTAGTGATCTAACTCCTGATGTTGGTTACATGTTATAAAACCAACTAAGTAAAAAGGTGGTGCAACTATAAGCCACCTAGTAAAGAATGGGTTAGCGTACTCTGCAAGATCTCATTATTAGCTAACCCATTATGATGATATGATCAGATTTTCGCACTCAAAGACTTGGACTATGGATGGACAGTAGCTCGTTATGGATACCATAGATTATATATGACTATTTGTTTTGTGTTTTTATCTTAACACCAATTAAATGTGTATCCCATGTCTATCCTAACTCTTATATCACCCAATAAACCTGTGTTATGTCACCCATGTTGCCTTTAAGAATTGTTTAGACCCTAACTCTAACTGGTGTAGATTTGTGTACTCTCCAAGCTTATGATATAATACATGCTATGAATGTGTAGATGAACGATCACCCTAAAAATGAACACTTAGACTAGTTGAGAGTTGAGTGATTTTTGATCCCCTTTTCATGAGGTGTTTGGCTTTGATGTTTCTAGCATAATTCTTTTATAGATTCATTTCTTTGAGTTAAAACAAAGAAATCTTTTTATAAACTATTCTAACATGTCTACTTGAGGGCAAGCAGAAGTCAAGTGGGGGGATATTTAATAACATCAAATATTTGATACTTTTTAGTGTCAATTGTCCCCTAAAAATACTTGCAATTGTCTTATAAATACTTGAATTTGATACTTTTATGGTTATTTCATTGTTTTCAAGTAAAATACAAGTATGTGACAAGAAACACGGGGAAAGGATTCAAAAATGAAGAAAACACGGATTCTTATAAGGCTTTACGGCGTAACCCTTATGATAGTGTTATGACATAACCTATTCAAGGCAAGACACGTTACCCAACAAGATTACGACGTAACCTCAATAAAGGTTTACGCTGTAACAGTATTATTATGGAAGGCTAAGATATTTGAGTCAGCATTATGGCGTAACGTAGACACTTGATTACGCTGTAACATCCTTTAAGCCTGCAATATGGAAAGTGCATGTCAGCAGTTTACCGCGTAAACCTCTAAAAGGTTACGCCATAACATATTCAAAATCTATAAATAGAGGCCTCGTTCAGCCACTTTATCATCAACCATTCTACCACAGATCTAAGGGGTGATCAAGGCCTCCATAGCTCAAATAATTCCACAAGAAGTCCAAGGGAGATCACACTTAACTTACTTTTGTATTTAATCGTTCATAAACCACTCCTGTAAGAATTATGAGTTTTCCATCCATGATTATCTTTATTAATTCTTGTTGTGTTGTTTCTATGAGCGGATAAGCACTTCAAGTGCTGGCTTTGTCATGAATTTACTATCGTTATAATGTTTGTTTCCTTTTAGATCATGGTTTCGTTAGATATCCTTTTGACTATCATGTAACCTTAGGTTTTGGTAGTATTGCGGGTGGTTTAGATCATGTTAATCCTGTTATTAGATTAACACTTGAACGTGGGATTAGCAGGGTACTAGGGTTGGGTGATCATCCTAACCCTAGTGTAGGAACTAACCCTGTTACCGCCTTTATAACCTAATATACTTAAAAAGCACAGGAACTCTTTCAGAGAGGGTTAATAATCTACATAGGTTATTAGACTAGTTCTTGGGATAGTTAGGATTAACCACTATGACCTGGCTATCCTACCTTCGTGACTTTCAGGGGATTCAGGATCATAAGAATTATAGGGTAGACTAAAGATATCTATTCAGGTCTGTCAACTTTAGAAACCACTAATGAAACCATGGTGTAACATTGCACAAGAAAACATAGTTATAACGGTAGTAATGAAATGGCTAGGCTAGTACGCATTTCTCCCTGATTACTTCTATCTCTTTTAATTTCTGCATATTTACTTTCTTGTTATTTTAAAAATCAATCTTAAAACACTTTAAAAACGTGACACTTCAAATTAAAACTAATTGACACTTAGCTCTTGGGACGACCTCGGATTTACCAAAACTACACTACTCATGACCGGGTTCTCTACTTGTTTGTGCGTTTGTAAAGGTGAATCGAGTTTTATAAATTCAAAACTTGAACAAAATATATTTTAAAATAAAATACGCATCAAGGACACGTTCTTATCTTCTATTTTTTGAGACAAAGGATCAAGGGTGTCTGATACACATGGAGTATCCTGGCTCTTACCCTTGAGATCTCCCAACTGCGCTTGAAAGCGTTCGCTCTTTTGTTGCATGTCATTATAAGCTTTATTATACGAAATTTTTTCATATTTGCATTCTTCACATTTTTTTACCAATCATTCCAAAGTTTAGCATATTCATTTTCCTTTTTAATGATACAATTTTCAAATCTTTCTTTTGTACATTCAAGCTCAGTCTAGAGATCTGATGTTTCGACAACAGTAGGATTTTGCACAATAGATATAATATCTTGACTGAAAGCTGCTCTCAAGAGACGCTCGATTTCATATTCCAAAGCCTTATGCTTAGCAAGAGATTCATCAGCTTCTTTTGCAAGAGATTTGAAATCTCAAACAAATTTAGCTGCTTCTTTCAAAAATTGTATTTCAAAATTTTGAACTCTAGCATCAATTTGGTTATGATAGGGTAAATTTCATCTTTCATAATTTTATAAAGCTCTTAATGAGCAAAAGACGACCAATTATGTATATCTAAAGTCATTTTTTGTTTTACAACACGTTGAAGAGTCACAATGGTGCTTTTTACCTCATTTAGAAATTTTCATGAAACACTTAGGGAAGTATCATTTGAAAATTCTTCATTTGGTATTGAAATTGATTTGGAAATCGATTTAGAAACACTAGCCGTTTTGGAAGTATTTGAAAAATACAACTCTTTATGTGACTTGGCCTTTTGAGAAACAAAAACTTTTGAAAGTTGATTAATCTTTGCATAATTTTCCGGTTTTATTTATTTGTTTAATTTTTTCATTTTTAGGCGACTCTCTTGAGCAAGTTGCAGTGTCTCCTCCGAATCATACACAACAGGAGGATCATGCTTTTCTAATAGAACTTTGCCATTATACAAACTCTGTTGTTTCTGCTAAGCTTGTTTAAGATAAAAAGGATTTTGATAACCCAAAGCCATTTTCTGTTCGGTATGGTAAAACGAGTCTATCTTAGGTGAAAGCATGTGCATCGTTTGAATCGATTAACCCGTTTTGACCAAAATGTTATCTAGTTCCTTTATCATATTTTCAAGTTGAATTTGTTTATCAAGAAGCTCATCTTCGTGTATTTTGAAATCAAACTTCAACTTTTTCTTCTCTTGTTGAAAATAAGAAACAGTTGATTTTATTTTTGAAAGATAGTTATTTAAATTTGCAATTTCCTCATTTAAAGTAGTTATCGTTTTAGCTGAACTTAAGTGAAGTGCGTTTATCTTTTTAGTAAGACATTGATCTTGATAAACAGACTTTTGATAACATCTTTCAAGTTTATCATATATTTCTTGATTGATTTCAAAACACTTTTCTTGATTTTTATATCTAGCAAGCTCAGTGGTCAAATTGGCATTTGTTTCTTTCATTTTGCGATCGACCTTGTTGACCTTTTTAACCTGTATAGCCAAATTATTATATAATGAATCATATATAGCACGTGTTTCCTCAACGGTAGCAGGATTTTGTTCTACTGCTCCCCCACTTTGTTCTACACTAGAAACCGCAAAGATAACATTACTATCATTTTGTTGAAATTGGTGTGGTTGAGAAATGGGCTTGATTAATTTAGTATACTACTCCTCTTGAGTAAACATATTAAATATATCATTATCATAACAATTTTCAGAATGATGTACCTCAGCTGATCCATCTGAGTCATAGACGAAAGCTTTGTCAGTATGAGTACCCGATGTCGATGCTTGCTGCAAATTAGCCATCAAAATACAGTTTGTATAACTTCCTCATTCTAATCAAGATCCCCTACAGCAGTTATCAAATTAAACTCTTTAGCTTGGAGTTAGATTCCTGCTTCTTCCTTTTGAGCAATCAGCAACTGAGTCTGAAGATAAGCAACATCCCTTCTCCTTGGTCTGACAGTGCAGTTCCTAGCAAAATGACCCATTACTCTACAGTTGTAACACCTTACCGAATTTCTATTGTTTCCACTACCATTACCTTCTACCCGTGCTGCTACAACATTACCATTCCCATTCTAATTCTCATTATAATTAGCAACCCCCGAAACAATAATAAGCCCATTCTGATTTCTAACATTTTGAACACCCGGATTCTGAACTGCATTCTAAACAACCTAATTCCCGACATTCTGCACCGCATTATACCCATTCCGATTCCCAACATTCTGCCCAGCATACTATCTAAACTGATTCCCACTATTACCTCTAACCATCTACATCTGTCTATTTTGCCCCATATTCATACCTAGTTGCGCAATCTGCCTGTTGCGTAGGTTGGATGAAATTCTTTGGTTGTTGTTGGTTGGTGTAGAATAGTTAAGTTTGAATGCTTTAGCCATTATGACAAGTGCCATGTTCATTGCAGTAGTGGGATCTGAAATATCTTTGGGGTTAAGCATTGGTTGTTACATGTAGTTCTAGTTGAATGATGGTTGTGGGATGTAGTTGTTGTTTGGTAGTGGTTGTTGCATGTAGGTAATCTGTGATGGGTGATCTTGGTGAAATACTTAATAAGTGTAAGGATTATTGGAATTTGCCATTAGTGTCAAAGGATCATGTGTTCTTGCAAGTCGCTCTGCCCTTAGTTCATTCACCTCCACCTGACTGAATTTCAAGAAATCATACAACTGAGTGTAATCTACTTCATGCAAATCCTTTGTTTGGTGAACAATGGTAACATGTCGTCTCTATTCGGGTTGTAGGTTGCTAAGGAACTTGAGGTTGCTAGCAATCTTTTCTGGAAAATGTTTCTTTCTCTTGAAGTCATTCATTAACTTTGAGAAACAATTATAGTAAGACTCAATCGATTCCCCATCAGTAGAAGTAAACCTTTCCCATTCATTAAACAACTTAGTCTTTTTCTATTATGCCCCAATCTCAGAACCTTCAATCATTTGCTGAACACGTAACCAGATTTCCTGAACAGTTTCACAACTATCAACAACAACATAGATATCTTTAGGAAGACCCATGCGAATAGTCTGAATGGCTTGATTATCAGCTTCTATTTGCTTTACTTCTTTATCAGTTAGTTTATCATCAGTCTGCTCATGAAAAGTTTTAGCAACATGAACTTCACATCTGGATCACCTGGTTCAAGAATCATTCGTCTGACATATGGATCATACATAATGGAATTGTAGATTAGCTTTCCATTTGGTTTACTCTTTGCATAACGAAGAAGACGAGAAGACCATGGAACATAGTTATCTTTTTTAAGCGTAGGTGGACGATTTTTGGAACCAGCAACATAAATGTCTTGTTGAGTCGACATTGAAAAAGTAATGTGAAATGATATACTAGAATCATTTTAGTGATTAGTGATTATGAGATGATCTTGATTGTGTGTAACGAGCTTGAATCCTAACGAAGAAAAAACAAGAATCAGGCACTTAAACAGAGAAAATAAAATGTTAATTCGCAGGATTTTACAAAGCTCTGAAACCTGAATACATATTTCGTAGGAATATGTTTTGTAATGTTTCACTGGATTATGCAATGTAATGTTTCGCTAGATTATGTAATTTAATGTTTCGCTGGATTATGTAATGTAATGTTTTGCATAATTATGCAATGTAATGTTTCGCAGGATTGTTACAAAATGGACAGTCATGTTTTGCATGAATGTAATATTTCACACAAATAAGTAACACCTATGAATATAAATTGGACAAAATTATTTCACACGATTAACCTGTAAACATATTTCGCACGGATACACAATACATATTTCACACACCTTGTAAAACATAAATCGTACAAACCAAAGTTTACGTATTTCGCACGATTCAAACTTTTACTTATTTTGCACGATCAAAAACTCTAAAAACCCAGAATTTGACGACTCAAATAAGATGTTTAAAACCAAGATAAGCTCAAGATAAGCCTGAAAATAAGTAAAGTACAAAAGGTTTATCAAAAACAACAACTTATTGGTGAAAAATAAGAAAAACGAAACGTGTGGTTTTAAAACAAAAAGTAAGCCAATCACAATAAGCTTGAATAAGCTATAGATAAGCAACCACAAATCACCAACCACTCCTTGGCTCTTGATACCACACGTTAGACTATATCACACACATCAAAACACAAAAATGATAAAATCTGAAGAGAGAAAGATGAGACTAGAGAGAGAAAGTAAAAAAAAGAAAAGTGGAAGATTACTTAGAGAAAATGAGTAACCAACACCCTCCTAACATGCTAGGAGGGTGGTATTTATAGTATAAGATACATGGATCCTTGTTTGGATCATTTGGACCACATTGGGCCGAACTAATGGGCTTTAGCCTAACACTTATGCCTAATTAACTTAGAATAATTACCGTACACTACGTTTTTCTATAAAAGGCTTGGGAATAAATAATGACCATCACTTTACTAAAAACGAGGCTAACAATTTCATTAATCCAAGTTCCCACACTCTTCTCATCTCCACCCTTGAATTGAAACTCAAACAAACACAACAAACATACTTTCTCTTCTACCCTTGATCAAGCCACCTCATCAATCCAAAATCCCTCATTCTCTCATCAACCATTGTATTGAATTCTCATCTCAAACAAACACACTTCTCTCACAAACATTCACTTCTTACTCACACAACAAACACAACTCTCTTATCACCCTTGATCTTGCCATATCATCTATCCAACCTATATCTTCTCTTTACATCCTCACCCTCTATTTCAAACTAAGATCAAGAGGATCCCTTATATCACATCATGTCACATCATGATAACTTATTCAAAACTCATCCTCTCTTATCCAACATGTAGCCAATTCAATTTGAAATTTAAATTTCAAATTCTTCCCCATTTCTCTCCAACCAAAGAATATTCCTAGAATATTCTCTTATACCCTAACTAGCTATTTCAAAACCTTAGTTGGATCCCAACTAAGCTAGTTAGACTTTGAGGAATACCCAAAATACCCCTTTTTGATAATCCTTCTCTTTTTACAATATTGGATAAGCAAAACGCTTTTAATACTTCATAAACACTTTATCAAATGGCTATTTAAGTTGGTTGACTGTTAGCCCTAAAATATGTTGACTAATCCAGAATTACATTTATCATTTATAGTCATGTCGGGTTAGTTTAGTTAGTCGTGACCGGGACTATAAATACCCCCTCCATACTTCCATAGAGGGGTGAAGCTCACTTTTGTAAAGTGTGAAAGTGTGTGTTTTCTCTCTACAAAAACACACATCTTCCATCATTTTCCTTTTCTCTCTAATTCAATCGCTACTTTTCTTTTCCATTTTACCAAGCCTCCGGATCTTGTGTTCTAAGGGTGAATCTTGTTATAACAATTAGCACCAGAGTTGATTCGTGTGGTTAAATAAGCTCAAATTTGTTTCTTATTTTGTCAAAAATCCTATGGCTTCAAATGGGTTTTGGCTTATTGGTTTGTTAATTATTCTCTTTCCTTGTTATACTTGTTCAACAGGTTATGTTGCAACCATATTATGGTGTTTAGATCGTGATTTATAGTTACTTTTGGTTCTTGGTTCAAAAAGTCAAACCCAGATTATTGTGCTAAAAAGTGTTTATGTTTATGTTTTTAAGCAAGATCTAGGCTTAAAGTAACTAGTTGTGCAAGAAAAATCAAGGTTTAAAGTCAAAAAGGATGTGTTTTTGGTGATTTTATTGGAAAAATACGTGTTTTGCTCGAAGTTGACTTTCTGTATGAATGGAGAAGAATATGCAGGGTTGAATGAAGCAAAATATGTTTTGAATGAAGCAAAACATGTTTCAAACAAAATATGCAAGTCCCCAAGCGAAATATGTAAGATCTCAAGCGAAACATGCAATTTTTCAACAGGTGAATTAAACCAGCGGTTTGGTCCAGCAGTTTATCCAGCGGTTTATGCATTGTCAAGCGAAATATGAAGATCTCAAGCGAAATATGCAGAGCTCAAGCGAAATATGCATGCACTCAAGCGAAATATGCAATATCCAAGCGAAATATGTCACTTCTTAAGTGAAATATGACAGTTTCAAGCGAAATATGCATGTGTTCCCTGCCCAAGCGAAATATGCATGTCCTTAAGCGAAATATGCAATAAATCCAGTGAAATATGTAAATATTTAGGCGAAATATGCAATTACCAAGCGAAATATGCAATTTATCAATTGAAAAATGCAATTTTTTCAATTGATCCAATTTTGGTGATTCACTTTCGATACAAACATCAACCATAACAACACACCACACACAAACAACAACACTTAATCCCAAAAAGATCCTGAAAATATTCACTTAAACGATAAAACGTCTAGAGATTCGGATTACGATGACATGTGATCACGAAGTTGATTTGGTATCCCTTATTTGAGATTGAAGTTGAATTTCACAAAGGCGTCTACTTATTTCATCATCGAGACTTCCTTCTATTTTCTATCGATTGATGACTTGCTTGAACGTATACAGCTTATGATTGAGACTTGGATTATCTAGTTATACCTGATGTAAGGAGTTACATTGTAGTGCTCACGGGTTATAGCTATCACTTAAAGGAGTTACGTTATAGTGCTTAGTGTCACACGCATTTGCCGATGTGGATAACTTCAAGAGGTGTTGCACTTTTTGTAACACCCCAAAAAATATAACAACGCAGCGGAATACCACATGGGGTGCTACTTCATAATACACAACGCTAGATACAAGAGAACGACCTCTAAAAAGTGTCGTTTGTAAAACAATCTCGTTGATTTTCTAAAATCAGTTGTCCCATAATTGCATCACCATGAAAAACTTGAATGTAAAGACTCCAATGCACATCAAATAATCCAAGCATCTAATTCACCTAAGAAAAACATGCTTAAAAGTGTCAACATTAAAGTTGGTGAGTTCATAGATTAGTTTAAATATGAATGTAAGTTCCAACAAATATATTTATCCACTGTGTCGTCACAGTACCATGTAAAAATCCCAAAGATTTATAAAGAATGCACGAC
>BQNB010131632.1:5186-18753 GCA_026074375.1 Tanacetum coccineum
GCCAGGTTCATTGGTATTTATCTCTAGTGGGTCCTTATCCTTCTCTAAGCCTAATTTGATAAAAAATTATAACTCATAAACCCAATTCCTAACCAAAACTGATCGGGCCCCCTATTTAAATACATATTTTATATATTTTTTTAAAAATTATTAATTAACTAATTTCCTTCATTACCTTAAGTTTTTATAAAAACCTAAGCTAATTTGATTAAACCTTTTTACTTAAACGCTACTTACTAAACTTTCTAAATATAACTTTCATTTCACCAAACCACTTTCTATTTTTAGAAAGTTTGCTACAAACTTCTATATTTCACTCACTTAACTCATTTCCAACATGACACATTTCCCTTAAATGCTTAACACTTAATCATCCAACTATTGACGTAGCATTGCATGCAATACGCCATTCCTTTCTATTATCACTAAAAGTGAACAAATGGAATACTCATTACCAAAGACAAACACACTCAAAATGAGATGTCCATACACCTCAAAATGATATTAAGCACATACTTAAACCACTTAGCACACATATATAACACATAGCACACAAGAATTCACACAAAATATACTCTTAGCCATTTCTAAAGGTATAAACTAACCCGCTCAAATCACGGTTGTCACATGTACTCCCCTCGTTCGAGGGCACCAAGGAATCAAGCTATGGTAACTTTGCTACAAAACCAAGTTAGAGAGACAAGACCAATATTTATAACCTATAGCAATGTCATGAACAATATTTAAACATGGTGACAATAAATTTGTGTTAGCCAACCATCATAAATATCAACTAATCAAACTCAACGATATATTCATATAGGAGACAACTAACTAATTTACTAATTGCATATTTAAAAAACATAGAATAAAGGTCCATTCATTCAACATAAGACTTGTGTATACCACACAATCATACAACTAGCATGCATTAAAAGGAAATATTATGCTTAAGGAATAATAATACATCATAAATAAAAACTATAAAAGTCCTAATTTTCCTAGAATGCCATAGTACTTGCTTGTAAAAGGTTGGGTTGAAAATCATTTGAGACATAAGTGACTAAACATAGAATATGTTTAGTTTGGAGAAATTGATGGTGGTGGTGGCGAATTTGGTGGTGGTGGTTGTGAAAGCATGTGTTGTATATAGGAGAACATGTTTTGAAGTTTTTCACTTAAGCCAAGGATGAGTCTACGGTTGTGGATGCAACATAAGCATGTTACTCCATGTGCTTCAAGTAGGTTCCCTAAATTAGGATGACTAAAGAGAGGTGGTGAGGGCATTAAAGATGATGGAGTATTGAATTGGATGTCAAGTAGTGTTATTGGTGAAAGAGTGAGAGTAATGTCTATGGGTTCACTTCCTTATGTTGGAGGTGGTGGAGGTACTCTTAGAGGAGGAGAAATTGGTGAGTTCAAGTAGCCATTGGTTGATGGGGATGTGGAAGAGGATGGTGTTTTTAAAGGTGCATTTGGTGTACTTGGAGATGAGTAATCGTGTGTAGGTGATGGGATTTTGGTGTCATCTTGAGTTAGATCAACAAACAATTGTCTAGGTGGAATGATGTTGATTTTTGGTCTTTTGGATGGTTTGGAAGTGGAAGATTTAGTGGATGTCATGGAGGTAATGGTGGTTGATGCCAAATAAAGAAGATGATGAATTTGTTGTGAAAAATAGGAGGCAATTTATTGGAGGAGAATGGTTTGGAAGTGGTATGAATTTGAGTTAATTTAAACATTTCCAAATGATGTTCGTGTTTCTGAGTAAGGATAGCCGAGGCTAAGTAAATGAGGGTCAAAAAGCAGAAAGAAATAGTAACACCCGTGATTCGATAGGCCTGCCCCCTTATCTATGGTGCCGACCCCCTTATTGATAAGGGGACCGTCCTTATGAGCTAAAGGGGTCGCCCATCTGACGTTTTCCAGACAGCCCACACTTTGAAAATTTCTAAAAATTTTGTGAGAGAAGTTGTGTTTGGTGAACAATTTGCAGCAAGTCCTATGTAGTGTATGCATGTGACAATACATGTATGTGCATGAAACAAGTATATATGCAAAAAAATACATAAATCAAGGATGCATAATTATGTCATAATAAGCATACTATTAAGGCATAGTGATTAGAGGTCCTAGATAATCTAAGAAAGTTCAAGTTCTTCTGATCGAATCGGGTTAACAACACACGAACAAATAAAAATCTAGTTTTCATAATAGAGTCTTAAGTAAATTATTTAAACATGTTAAGACATGCAATATCTTCATTTTTTCTTCTTTACAAAGACTCCTTTGAATGCTTTTCCGAATGACTTGAAACCGCCTCTTATTTCCTCATGCATTTGTTGTTAGCGATTAAGTAAAGTAGTTTGTCGCTCAAAAAGAAGATTGTCAGTTTGTTGAGAATAAGTGTGAATTTTGTAGGTTTGGTGAGTAAGTGGATAAAGAGAGTTGAGGTAAGTAGTAAGGGATAGAGTTCTAGCTTGAGAAGTACCCTCATCTTCCTCATCACTTTCATAGTGAGAAGATGATCCAAAATGATGAGCAGATGATGATGAGACAGAGTGATGGGCTTTTGGCATTCCACGATTACTTTGGGGTTTTCGAGTTTGTTTTAAGGCGAGTGGACGCATGACTTGATCAACAACATTGTAAATGTCATTGTCAAGATGAGGATAATGCTCCATGACGTTGAAAAAGATAAGTCAAGAACATGCCATAAGGAAGATTGACAGTTAAAGTTGCCCTGGCACTTTCAATTCGCTTGACAAAAAATAAGCAAGATTATATTGTTCTTCGGCAACAATACAATACAACATGTGAGCGAGACAAGCCAGAAGATGGTCCTAGTGGCCTCTTAGTCCGAACACATTCTCACGAATGAGTTCTTCCCAACACTTCATGTCTTGTCTTAATTCTTTGGTAAGAATTTGGTTAGGTGTGAGAATGATATTTTTGCTTTTAATGGTATGATTAGACTCGATACGTTCCAATTGGAGAAATCGATGAATTTAATCGGGAGTAGGAAGATTGGTATGATAAGGTCCCTCGGTCTCTTGGAAGAATGCAAGAGATGCTAGATCCTATTCATTTGTGAAGACGGCTTGACCATTGTATGGGATTTTGAGAATTTAACCGAATTGTGCAAGTGAGAGAGTGATAAATTCATGTTGAATAATGAATGAGATTAGAAGATAACTGTACTCATCGGTTTAGATTTTGAATTGACTATAAAAGTCTAGAATGAACTGAGGAACAATTGGCTCATTGATTTCGAAAAGAAAATTGAAGCGAATGTTGGTGAACAACCGCTCAATGCCGTTGGATTGGTAATAGAGTTGATCCATGACTCGGCCCTCATGAATACAACGGTTTTCAATGGGTTTATAGAATTGAGCAAGAACGAGAGAAAAACTGGGTATTTCGGATACTTTAGGGATATATGATTTAGTGAGGGAGGTATCACCAACAATTGCTCGAGGCATGTTTATCACCTAAACAAGACAACAACAAAAGAAAAAGAAATTATTACAAAGAAAATATATATAAAAAAATAAATAAAAATAAAGGAATATGTGGAACAAAGATTACTTCGACTCTAAAAATAAAAACCTAAGAAGTAATTTAAACGTTCCCTAATTCAATTTGACTCAACCACGAGTGTCGAAAAGTATATATTGAATTATATATTTTGACACCTAGTATATGTTTATTAAGTGTTTATATGCTTGAAGTAGAGTAAGGATTACTTCAATTCTAGACTTAAATTCTAGGAAATAATTCAAACGCCTCTTTAATAAAGAAAGACTTGACCAAGAGCGTCGAATGATATACATTAAGTTGTATATTTCGACAACTAAAACGAGTTCATCATATGTAACGTAACAAAATTGAAATAATGGTTATTTTGACTCAAGACCATAATCCTAGACGATAAACCAAACGCCCCTTTATTTTTTAGAAGATTTATTAAAAGTATCAAAATATATCTTGATGACTAATACACGTTTGTTATGTATTTATATACGTGACAAAATGAAGTGATTGTCATTTCGACTCTAGACTATGATCCTAGAAAATGATCCAAACGTCCCTTTATTTTTGTAGAACTTGACCAATAATGTCGAAAAGTATATATTAAGGCATGCATGTTTCGATAATTAACACATAATCATTTTAACGTGTTTTTGGCATGAATCAACAATGTACAAGTACTTGTTTTGAAGTTTTCTAGTTAAAAAAATTATTTCGACATCACATATGTATTCTTGTAAAAATGTAAAAAAAATATTTATGAATCAACCCATTGCCAATTTTTGAATTCTTACAACTACAGGATTCATGATAGTTATGGATTACTAAATCCTAATCATAAGAATATAAAAGACACAAAAAAATAAAAATACTCAATTTTGATTAAGAACAAAATTGAATGAAATCGAAAGAGAAAAGTATAGAAAAAGCTTACAACAGATGTTGTTAATCGAGTTGTTAGTGTTTTCCCCTTTCGAAATTGGGTTGAATTTGAGTTTGGAGATTTAATTTTGGAGGTTTTATGTGTGTGTTTTTGTTACACAGTCGCAGATAGGGAAGAAGAACAAAAGAATGGGGTATTTGGTTATGTGTTTTGCTGCAGAAGGGACTGTTTGGTGAAATAAACTGGTCGACCCCCTTAGAGATAAGGGGGTCGCCCTTAAAAAGCTAGCCGATCCCCTTAGAGATAAGGGAGCCTCCTATCTGACGACCAAGTTTTTATGGTAATTAGATTTTAACTGGTTTTATTAGTATATAACTATTAATATATGATGAAAAATACTAGTAATATTATTTGAGATAATTTAGTTCTCGAGGAATGACGTTAAAGTTATATAAGAGGTCATACTCGACATGTTTAATTTACATTTTGTTAATTAAATTGGCTTTAATTATTTCAGATGAAATATTTAAGTTGTTGAGATATTAGAACGAGAAAAGGTTTAGAGAAGATTGACGGAATTTGGTTGACATTTTAATTGACCTTTTGTCAATAAAAAGAAATACTTTGATTATCTCCGATGAGATAACCAAGTTGTCAAGTCGAGAGAAGTTTTAACGGAGATTAAGTGAAGTTTTCAATTAACCTTTCGTTAATTGAATATTTTAATTACTTCAGATGAAATAATTAATTGTCACGGTTCCTATAGACGTCGTTCTTTGTAGACATGTAGTCGAGGCAGATGTCATAGTTGATGGGAGTTTGTATCATCTATAGTGTTATGCTTTTCCGGCGCTTACATATAATTATTTACTAATCCTACTTCTATGTTGATTATTACCCACCAACTCACCTTCCTTCTCCTACGTGAGCTCACTATATGTGGACATAGAAGATTTCCATTGTGTAGTTAATCCTAAATTAGCTATGGGAGAACAAAGTTCACCATGAGCAATTTCTTCCTTTTTATTTAATTCTAGGTGACCAATCTAATGATGTTTCTAGTTATGACACTTATTTTTCTCAAGCTTAATTCTTGTTTTATTAACAATAAGCAAATATTACTTTTAGCATATTGGCACATATTTATTTAACACTTAGCACATAATCTATATTCTAAATAATTTAGAAATAAGTCATACCTTAGCCCATGATGTACTCACTTCAATAACGTGTAAGAATAGCTTCACCTCCTTTGTAAGTAGACACTATATTTTGATAACTCATCATGAGTAAAGAGCAAGCATAATCTTCAATTTACTTGTCGAGTTCCAAAAGAAATTATCACCAAGCATATCTAATTAACTATAAGAATTTAACAATGTGGTCCCCAATATCTTATGGGTCTGAAGTTGTTAGTGTCAAACATTCTTTGCATATTTTGCATTTGATTTGGATGTATATAGGGTGGATACATTCCCTAAGGATTGTAGTTTGGTTGTTGTGAATAATTCTACATCGTGGGAAATGTATTGGAGTAATTTTGTCTATCTTGATTTCTCCTAGATTATGGTGTTTTAGACCGAGGGTGAGAATTGTTAGTTCTTTTTGGAGGAGTTTTTGATCTCATTTCGGGTTTAGTAAATCCGACTCTGGGTTTTAAGGAAGGTTTATAAAAACTTTTTTACTTCATCGTCGCTTGCGATGGGAATTTTAGTGTTGTTTATAAGTATGTATTTAGGTTTTGGGCTTGAATTTAATTCTACTAATTTTTTTCTTTCATTAGGACTTAGGTTCATGTCTTGGATTTTAAAAAAATTTTACTCGTTTAGTCTATTTTGACTGCTTCGGTCTTCGATTTTATTTACTAGACCCGATTTGTCTCCGGATGGTTTTTGAAGACTTAATATTTTCTTAAGTGATTGAGTACTATTATTAAATTGATTAAGCTTAGAGATTTCCTCCTTAAGTTTTTCATTATCATATTTAAGATCTTGGCATATCTTACATTCTTCATTTGTTTCTTTACCTTTTTCTAATTTAGATAATTTATTTTTCAATTCGAGTACTTCATTTTCTAGCCGATTTTTAGTTAGTTTTAGTGATTTATTTTTAGCCATGACTTTTAGACCTACTTTGCATAATCGATTATACTCACTATCTAAGTCTTTTTCATCTACGATAAGTCATCGCTAAAAAAATCAGTTTCGAAAAGTACCTCATTGGATGCTTTAGCCATAAGACAGTTTCCGTCTTTAGTCTTTTCTTCTTTCTCTTTATCGCTATCACTCCATGCTCCTCCAACGAAAGCTCTTTGATTATAGTTTCTTGATGGTTTCAGGCATTCTCTGATGAGATGATTTGGATATCCACATCTAAAGCATTTTCTTTCGCTTTTGCCATTCTTGTCATCTTTATTCCTTTGGAAAGATTTTCTTTCATAGGTGGTTGTTTACAAAATATTCCTCGTTATTTTGACAAGATTCTTGAAGTCTCTCAAGGCCTGGCGTATTCTTGTTTTACTATCGTGAGGCTCGAACTTTCTTCATCACTAGATCTTTTTATCCTTTAGGCAAAGAGATCTACTTTGTTCTCTTTTGGCTTTAACCATTTCAGGAATCTTTTCTTTTATTATTCACTTCATAATACTTTAAATTTCTAATAAGTTTATCTTGTGTTGTGATGTAAAATCCTTTGTCACTTCAATAGCCGTAACCGATGGTGCCATTTAGGATAAAGTGCCTTAGAAATTTCCTAAACTAGTTCTTGCTAGAAAACATTCATAAGTGCTTTTAGACTAGATATTAATAGTGTTAAATTTAGCAAATCCTTTTATCTATTGATTCCTCTTCCGGAAATAGTAAATTATTCATATTGTTTAAAAGAAGATTATTTTATTATCTTTGATTGACTATTTCCTTGTTGATGTGATTAATAATAGTATACTAAAATATTCTCTTTTGCGGTTTTACAACATAAAAATTCTTTCGTTTTTTTACGGGTAATGCATTATAATTTACCATTTTAGCTTTATTATTTTTAGCTTGTTTCTTTTATGATTCCTCGCTTTGTTGTAATGGTTACAAATTCTTCCTTTTTTGTTTCAGGTTTATTTTGAACGGGACGAGAAAAATCCACTAGGTAATAAGATGCAAAGATCTAGATCTTTTGATTTCACATGAGTTTCGTATCTCATATTTTCTAATAATAAATCATCACTTTAAAATAGTGGTGGTCTTTGCATAGATTGCCCTTCTAAATTTTTTCTGATATCCATAATATCGTTGCAGTTTTTAAAATATAATTTATTTTATAAAATCTTGTTTGTCGTGTCTTTGATAATAATTGTTAGTTAAACTAGAAGGGGGGTGAATAGATTTACCGTTTTTTTAATTTAGTTGATTGTTTGTTTTATAAAAAACGTAGATTCGATTTTTTGTGATCTAACGTACACACATATTTGAACAATTTATCTAAGTAAATGTATAATTAAAAGGATTAATAAGTATGTAAAGACAAGTAGCATTAAGAGTTAGAAAGATCAAACAAATACAAGGATTTTAGTGGTTTGGTTAATGAAGCTCTCTTCGCCCTACTCCACTCCCGAGTACCCAAACTCAAGCGTTTCTTCACTTGTCATCAAACTCCCTTTAGGCGGAGAAAACCATACATAAGTAGCTTACACCAATTTCTAACACTAAGCCAAATGTTAAGTTCTATCTTAGCTAGAACCAATCTACCATACACTTTGTATTTTGAGGACTAAAATACTAACCGCACTAACACAAGATCACTTCACCTAAGCACTAACACGATCACCATGATCTAACTATTCTTTCTACGATCACCATGATCTAACTATACTCTCTATGATCACCAAGATATAACTATTACACACAATTACACAGATGACAAATGTTTACAAATTATAACACATCGTAAACTAACGTTACGAGAACACGAACTAAGCTATAATACTTCGTAACTTGATGGTAGGAAGTATTCTTCTCTTGCACTTGAGAATCTAAGCTTGGATCACTTAGAAACAAATACTTAGAATTAAATGATAAAAGGAATGAAAGTGAATGTAAAGTGATTTTAGAATAGAATGAAAATGTGTGCAAAAGGTGAAAATCAGTTAGGAACAGTCTGCTATTTATAGGCAAAGCTGGGAGTGTTTTGGACTAGCCGCCGCCTTTAGTTCCTATGCTGGCCCCCTTATCACTAAAGGGGCCGCCCAGAGCCAGACACTCCATTTTTGTTTTTCCAGGGGAGGTGTTTCCTGGATCAAATATATCTGTTTTTAGGTGGAAAATTTGAATTCAAAACATTTATTTTGAATAAAACATTTTTTTAAATGTAAAAATATTTTGTATAAGTTATAAAAATGTTTGTAACATTTTATAAAAAAATGTGAGGATGAACAAAAATTCCTTTGATCATAAAATGCGCTAAGCATTTATTTATTCATATCTTTTAGTGATTGAATTTTCGAAATGAAAATTTACGACTAATTACTTGTTTATGTTTAATTTTACATTGAGCGTTTTTACCTTTTGTGATTATCAAAATGTAGAGAGGTCGAAAGATATTAATAACATTTTAGGCATTATTTCTATCAACAGGTACTTCCGATGCACCTGATAAATAGCCTAATACCTCAGGATTTCCCTCTGGGTTTGGCGCCACTGAGGTTGTCAGAGCATCTGTAAAAACTGGTATACTCAATAAATCCATCATTTCTTGTTCAGATGGATCGTTAAGTAGATTTGTGAAATCCTCCATAAATGAGCAAGTGACTATGGGACTGAATGAAGTAAACTTTGATAGTTCTTTAGACTTGTTATCCATGAATACCCCAAATCCTATTGCATCTTCATCTCCTTTGTCAGAATCATCATCGAATATATCCATATCCGAATCTTCAGTATCATCTTTATCATCATCCTTGTCACTGTCTGACCATGAAGAGTTTTGTGTTGCATCACTATCTGATTCTGAGAAGTCTTCAAACTCATAATTATCATCTCGTGCAACACTAGACCCTTTACCTCCGCCTTCTTGCATTTCTTTTCTTACATGCTCATGTCTGCTTTCCTTCGATCATTTTCTTAATGCAAGAAGTGATTGAATTGCTGAATCTTCAGTTGCAGCACCTTTGAATTTTAGTCCCCTTTTAGGAGCATATCCTTCATTAACGTCTTTTTTAACTTGTTTCTCAATTGTTAACTGTGTCATGATTTCACGTTGTTGAAGTCTCTGTTCCTCGATGCTGACAATTTTTTCAAGTTTGACTGCTACTATTTCTTGTTCAATAATATTGTCAGCAACAGTGATAATTCTTGGCTTCTTTGGAACAACTGCTTTCTTAGGCTTGCTGGAGACATTCACTTCTTGGTTACCTAAGCACATATAATATTTACCTCTTCCTCTTTTGGCAGGAGACACATGTTGCTCTTCTGGTTCCTCTTCAACATCCCCTTTCTCACTTTCATCCTTCTTAATTTTGTAGTACTTGTATTCGACTGACTCTTTATTGGCATCATTAGTCATGGTATCTGGTATCTTCATGCCAAACTTGAATTCACCTTCTATAGTATTGATCAGCTTTGACAAAGGGTAATCTTGCTCTTCACTATGCATGTCTGCATTTGATCATCGAGAAATACTCTTGTTTATGGATAAGAAGTGGTCAATAACCAGCTTTGTGAAGCAAGGATAGATCAGCTTAGTCTTCTTAGACGGTCTTGACATCATGTATAAGGCTTGCCATTTAAATTTGTCCCAAATCAATGATGCGTAATCTAAATTAGCAGAGTGAACGATACCCAAAAGAATTTGAAGTACTGAAAGTCTGGATCTATCAAAGCTTGTGTCTTTGCCCGTGAGACATCTGTTGAGGACACTTAGAATAGCTCTCTAGGGTTGATAAAGTCTTGTAGCAACAAAGTGTGGAAATGTAGTCATCTTCTCTTTTGGATCTTCATCATAGCCCTATATTTTGATAAAAGCAAGGAGTACTTTTTTCTGTGGGAGGTTTAGTGAAAGGTTTGTTGGGAATTGGTAGTGGCATTTGCAAGATAGTGCAGAGTAGCTCAGCATTGAGGGTGAATTATTATGAATCAAGTTTGAATTGGAATGTATTGTTGATTGAGTTGTGTGTGATGGTTTTCCAAAATTGCTCCAGGTATATGACTGGTATCGTTTCAGTTAAGGAGTTTGGTTTGTATAACTTATGGAGTTTGAGTATTTTAACAGCAAGTTTCAGAAATGAATATGTGATGTTTGAATCTGAAGCAACGCGCTGGTTGTTCTTTGTGATCTTGAGTCTATTAGCACTTGGAACCAACTGCTCTTTAGATGCAATTGCTGCTTGTGGATTTGCTCTTGAAATGTTCAATTCTGAGAATAAGATTCAAAGTTGATTAGTTTCACATAAATGCACACTTAAGCACATTTATTTCAATTCTATTTTTTATTCTCTTTGTCTGTTTTGTATGGACGAGCAATTCTTTTTGTCCACACTTATGTCATTTTCTTTCGCATGTGCCTTTTTAGTTTTTTTTTCTGACACAAGACGTATGCTCTTTTATTTTCACATACGATTTTTATCTCTCGTTCTATTTTTGTTTATCCTCACTTAAAATTAAGTTATATGATACCATTTATAAAAAATAAAAGATGGAAGAAGGAACGAGAATTTTAATTTTCTCATACTTAAAAGTGTTCATCTTACCAATCTTTAGAGAAATAACATCATTTGAATAAAAGAAAAACTTTTCAGAGAAAGATTTATTTGCATGAGAATGAGTTTTTTTATTAAAGTGACCTTGAGCCTCGAAGATACACTGATTTGCTAAAGGGATACACTATCAGCTTTTAGGTGACAACTAACCCTAATAACTATCTTGATTTATCAGCAACTCTAAGTCAAATTATTTTAATGTAGACTCAAAAGAACTTGTTTGTATGTGTAAATTTATTTTGCAAAGGCAGTGTGTTATTTTAAAATTAATAGATAATGATGTGTAAAAAATCTATAGCAATAAAGTTTATAAAATCTGCACACATCATTACTATTATTTTTGGAAAATATCTCGAATGAGATTAAATGCCTCGGGAATACCATATGTAGTACAAGTACTAGTATAGAAATCCACTCCACTAGTGGGTGAAATACGAAGATTAACACATGAGTATTATAAATAATACCCTAGTGCACTGTGGTGAAATTTACGAGAGATATATCCAAATATAACACATTTAAATGAGAAAGATAGTTTATACTTAAGAAGGATGGTAACTAAGCTGCTAACAACGGTTTTCAAATACTCTCAAATAGATACAACCCTAACGATGCTAACAATATTATTGAGTACCTTAGACCGGATGAAACTTAGATCGCTGACGCGTCTTTCGATATAGAAATACTTGATAGACTATTTTTGACATTTTCACAGATTATCATATAAGAATTGTATTCAAACACGTGAAAGCAAAATCATTTACTTATCAAATCAAAATATCATATAAAGCACGGGATTAAAAAGTCAAACTTGGTTAGTAGTCAAAATCAACAGTCAACGGTCAACAAACAAAGTCAAAGTCAATAGTTAAAGTCAACAATTACGGTCAAACTAAGTCAACAGTCTAATCATATAAGTTCGAGGTCCATGAGTCTAAGTCTACGAGGTATGATATGTGAGAAATCACATATCCTTTCTATATCAAAAATGGCCCTTAAATGATTAAAATATGCAAAAATATGCTTGTATTTGTGTATTTTGTTGTTTGTGAATGTGTAGGTACGGATGTTGCAAAAATCACAAGAAAACGGTCAAAATCGGACAAACACGGACACGAGAAAGGAAAGAGTGCAAAAGAGCCGGAAGTTTCTAGCAAAAGGTCATTAAAGTCAACTCTTGGTCAACATTGGTCAATCACAAGAAGACAAAACCCTCAAAATACCAAATCAGTCCTTAATGTTAAACCAAATTCACAAAAAAAACCCTAAAACCCTAACATCGTTATCTCTTTTATAGTTAGGAGATAACGGTCGTTAAATCCCTATAAGCCATTAAAACCTTTACCCGAGCCCATATAATCCCATGGCCCAATTCCATTTCACCGAGCCCAAGTCAATCCTATACACACTCGGGTCAAATAAATATATAAAAAGAAAAATAAAAGGCAGGAAATACCATTTTACTGTTTATCTTCTTCCCTGATTTCACCTTGTGTAAAATCAAAGGCTAAATCCCAATCGATAGCATGGCTGAAAGATTCGAGTACTATGTGCCATCTCAGCAAAGAAAACGTCACCTCAAAGGCTCTCATTGGTCAATCCGGGACAAGGAGGACACACGTGGATGCAAGGAAACACACAAGGAAGGGAATTTTTGCACTAGATCCCTTATAAAAGAAGCACAAGTACTCTGACACACGGATTGCCACGCTGGCAATCCGTGTGCTCACAAATATCAATCCAACGGTCATAAGATGGATCCAATGATTGGCAAAGATTAAAGGGTGTGGATCAAAAGGAGCGTGTAACAAACTTGGAGACCTGGAAGCTTCCTTATCCTGCTATAAATACAAGGGCATCCTCACTCACAGAATGATCGAGCTTAATTAGGAGTAGTGTAAATTAGCTTATAGCTTATTGTATTTTCTAGCTTATAATCGTTCAATCTTTGTAACTTTCATTTAAAAAGCTTTGTAATCTGTTTTTATTAATAAAAGTTTGCATTTCACTTATAAGTCTTATGTTTTAATCTATTTCACTAAATTTGTAAAATGGTTGAATAAGCTTTCTACTGTTTAATAAGCTCTCATTAAGCTATAATCTCTACTCTTAAGATGGCTATCAACTCAACTAAGCTCTCAAAAGCTTAGTTGAGCTTATCATACTCAAATCTCACAATCAATATTACCAAAGCTTATTAATGGAAAGGAAGTCAATTAAGGAAACTTGATAAGCTGAAGCTTGTTGATAGCTCTTAGAGCATTTAATAGCCTTGTTTAAGCAAAGGCATCTTGTAAGTTCTTCATTTTACTTTTTAAGTTTTAATTCTGCACTTTAGCTTTAAACTGCTTATTGCTAGCTTATTTCTGTTTAATCTAGTCTATCTTTGCTAATAATTGTTGTTTAATGCT